>LN891149.1:0-12988 GCA_900010015.1 Tuber aestivum
CGGTAGGCAGGGTTAGGGCTAACTTCTTTTGGCCTAAGATGGACGAGAGCATTACGGACTATGTTCGTACATGTGATACCTGTCAACGGAATAAGTCCGTTAAGCATAAGAAGTTTGGTCTACTGGAACCTGTTGGAGTACCCTTGAGACCGTGGACGGATATCTCAATGGACTTCATAGTTGCACTACCACAATCAGAAGGGTACACAAAGATTTGGGTTATCGTGGATCGATTCTCAAAGATGGCACACTTTATACCTTTGGCCACAGAGATCCCTATCAAGGATCTGGCTCTGAAATTCCTAAAGGAAGTTTGGCGGCTCCATGGGCTCCCAGAATCTATTATCTCTGACCGTGATAGTCGATTCACATCCAAATTTTGGATAAGGCTGATGCAACAGTTGCAATTGAAACTACGGTTATCGACCGCTTTCCATCCTGAGACCGATGGGCAAACTGAGCGGGTGAACCAGACCTTAGAGCAATACTTAAGAAGTTATTGTTCTTGCCAACAAGATGATTGGGCATCGCTACTACCTTTGGCGGAATATGCATACAATACATCAACCTCAGAGTGAACTAGGTTATCTCCATTTGAGATCAACTACGGTTTCAACCCACAGACCAATTGGTCGGGTACCCTCTCAGAGCAACAAGGTGTTCACCCCAGTAGCGAGCTATTGGTAAGGAATTGGGAAGGTGTCTGGCAAGAAGTCCGAGATACACTTAAGCGACCTCAAGAGAGGCAAAGGAAATGGCATGGCCAGAAGCGGTTGCCATCACCTGAATACGTTACGATGGAAGATGTCACGAATGGCAGGGCAAAGAAGGCTGATCGCGTGATGCTAAATCGAAAGAACATCCGCACTAAGCGACCTATGGAGAAGTTGGACCACCGAATGTTCGGACCATTTGTGCTCAAGCGAAAAGTTGGTAACCAAGCTTACGAACTCCAATTGCCTGCCCGTTGGTCAATCCATCCAGTATTCAATGTCGGACTCTTAGAACCCTATCGTGAGGACCCAAGTGGTAGAAGGACTAAGGAAGTCCCTGTCCCAGAGATAGTAGACAATGAGCCCAGTTATGTTATCGAGGCAGTTGTAGATAGTCGATGGTACGGTAATATGAAAGGGAAATGTCCTAATCGCTTCGTTCAGTACCTAGTTTCATGGGAAGGCTATGGCATAGAGGAGAACTCTTGGGAGCCATATGAGATGCTAGAAGACACCGGCTGAGAAGCCATGAAGGATTTCCACCATCGGTATCCCCACAAACTCAGAGACCATAGGGTTGAGGGCGAACCAAACCGGGGAAATAAAAGACAACGTTAGCGGACCGGGTCGGTCCTTAGAGAAGAGGGGAGTGATGTAACGAGCCTACGATATAGAGCTATGGTAACCTACGTTTACGCCCATACATAAGACCAAGAGGTCAGATGGTAGACGAGGCAGGTATGCAGGCGCATATCCAGGAGATATCTGATGGTCCGGAAATCTCTAAGAACAGAAGGTACTTAGGGAATAGGCATACCAAAGTAGTAGTCATAACGTGACAATATCCGCTCTAGCCTATGGATAGGTCAGAAGGCCAGGTAAGTTTACCTTGCTTAAGGAGGTCACGTTACCCTACCATGGAGACTGGTTTCGTGTCACCATGGATATACTTACCCTACCTTTGGGACACTATTACCCTACCTTCCGTCGGAAATGTTCTGGGAGGAATTTCGGGAAATGTTAGGATTGTTTGTTACGCAATGACGATCGACCGGCACTTGATTGCACTTTGATCGGAAGACTACGGGAGGAGCTATAGTGCTCCGAACAAGCTGTAACTTGATAGAATTATTCCTAACAGGTACCTGCGACCCCAGGGTTCGCCCTGGGCGTCATGGGCCAAAATGGGTGGAGTTGCCATTATGCTAGTTAAATGGAATCTGTGAAGACATGTCCATAACACTGTATGCGTCGTCGCCGTCCGTCCGACCGGAAGCTGTTCGCAGGATATATAAGGGGGCCAAGGTGAGAAGGTCAGGTACCTTCTCCAAAAGGAACGGAGTAAAACGGACCAAAACTGACGGAGTGAGCGTGAGCTATCCGGAAGGGTCCCCAGAGTAGTCCCGGGTAGTGCCGGAGACATCTGGGAAGGTTTTACGCCAATTAAGCCTACACGTACCCCTTTGCCGTAGGCTCTTTGTGGGTTGTTTGAAGACTCTAATAGCATGGCACTTATCACAGTGAGTGGTGTGCCGGGGGTAAGGGACCATGGGTAGCGCCTATGGGTCCCGCCGTCGACACAGCTCTCCGGGGGAGCGTCGTAGACCCCCTAAGTTGGCAATCAGGAAAGATAGAACTTAGCCGGAAGACAGCTGATGTCTACGAGTGCTTGCATAAGTCATAGCATATGGGAAGAGAGTCATTTAGTTAGCTTTCCTAAGGCTCTCGACAGTTAGCCACTGACGAGATACCGATGCGCAGAGGTTTTCACTCCGGCAGGTGTATTGGTAAACACCTTGCAGGAACTGACGTGCATAAAGGAGATTTCTGCTAGAGTGCGCTGACACCTATGGCCCTTCGGGGACACTGTAATGGTGCCGGGGCAACCCTTACGGAGAAGGGCATACTCACGTTTGTCGGGGTAACCTGATGGGGGAGTTTTTGGTATAAGTCTGACTACTTAAAGATTATACGAGAACTCTCCTACCCCGACACAATCAACATCCTCTCGAGAGACTTTAATTGAGATAAGCCTGAGCTTAACGATATTAAGTTTTACCGTTTACTTTTATTCTTTACACTTTTGCAAGAGCTGTGTTCGAGAGATCCGAAGTTTGGTGCGGTCGCATCCTTAGGAGCCATCTACCTGAGGGAGCCCCCGTTACAGGGACTTAGTTGGTCTAGTATACTTAACTGCAGTAAAGATATCTTGACCCCTAGCAGAGTTGAGGAAACCCTTCCAGCTGTTAGATTTGCTGTCTCTGATTTTCCTAAAGTACCTGTTCCTAGATCTTTTGTAGTCAGTGATAGCAACTTTCCTCTGTATAGGATGCAGTGCTGTGGAATTAGCGCGGTGTCAGGAATGAAACAAAGCGTATTGATAGAAAAGTGTGTATTGACTATGCTATATTATCAGGCAGCTCTCAGCTTCATATACTTGTAGGTCGTGCATGCAACGCACACAAACAGGAAAACAATAAACACCAGTCACACTCAACATGCCCTAATGGCATCCATGGCACTCCAACAACATACGGCACGCAACATACCTGCGGCACTGTAGCCCAATCTATCCCATATGGGATTCCATCCATCACTCCCCCGAATCCCATCATGTTTCTTCTCAGACTCCATCCATGCCACTTCAGTGCCATACGAAAAAAACTTTTATGACAAAGGAAAACACGAAACAGGCTTCCTGGTACAGCACTAATCTGCCATACATAACATCTCCACAAACCTCTTGTGTTTCCCACGTTCCAGACCCTTGGTCAGACCATCCGCCACCATCTCATCTGTCCTCAAATACATGATCTGCACTTCTCTATCCCGTACCAACTCTCGTAGCCAAAAGTATCGTACTCCAATGTGACGTGTAGATGCTTTGAACAGCCCATTGGTCAGACTGGCGATGCATGCTTGGTTATCGTTGTATACCATGATCGGTCCATCAGTCTGCCGTCCTTTGATCTGTATTCTTGTATAGAGCTCAGTTTGTATCTTTGCTATCCAAATGCCCTCCTCGACGGCCAGGGCTGTAGCATTAAATTCTGCGTCCGCGGTAGATTTTGCAACAGTCTTTTGGCGTTGAGACTTCCAGTGAACGATGGCTCCATACTTGTCACGTATAACGAATCCCCTGGTCGACCTCATACCATCCACTTCTCCAGCGAAGTCCACCTCTGCATCAATGGTGATAGGGGCATCCTCATTTTCTCCCCCAGAGCCTCTGTCACCAGACTCCACTCTCCCCAGACATATCCGCAGTCCCAGGGTTTCTTTTAGGTACCGCAGTATCCTCTTGACTGCGGTCCAGTGTATTGCAGATGGATCTTCAGCAAAGCGTCCCACAAGTCCAGTGGTGTATGCAATATCAGGACGTGTAGTAATCGCTGCGTATGTCAGACTCCCAACAGCCTCTTGGTAGACTATCTTCTCAGCGGGATCTCGGCATGCGTCCATTCGGAACCTTGACAGAACCTTCTCCAGGTATGCTCTCTGACTCAAGTAAATAAGCTTCCGCCTGCGGTCTCGCTCTACCAACATACTGAGGAAAAACTTCACGTTCCCCAGGTCCTTGATCGTAAAGCGTTTCTGGATCGCGGCTTTCATGGACGTAACTTCCATTTTAGTCCCAATTAGTAGTATGTCATCAACCCAAGCGATTATCATTGCTCCGGTCTCTGTAGTATAGATCCCAGCCTCATATTTTGATGCTTTCATATGCATCTGGGACGTGAAGTATGTACTCAAGGTATTATACCAGTTTCTGCCCACCTGCTTTAATCCGTAAAGGCTCCGGTTCAATCGTACCATGACGTTGGCTTTGTCCTTCCATTGCGTTTTGTCAGTCCGCAGCATGACTTCCCCGGACCCTGATACACCAAACTCCTTTGGTAGACGTAGATAAAGTTCCTCCTCAATCTTGCTTTCGAGAAATGCAGTAACGATATCGAGTTGAACAATTTCCTTGTCTTGAACTGCAGCACGGGATAAAACAGTTCGTATTGCTGCGAATGATATTGTCGGACTATACGTCTCAGAGTAATCAATCCCTTCACGTTGGCGGAACCCATGTGCGACAAGCCGTGACTTAAACCTGGCGACCTTGCCGTCTTCTCCTATCTTCTCTTGGAGTATCATCCTTGACGAGATAGCCCTTGCGTCTCTTGCGGCGGTTGCCGGATCAATGATGTCCCACCTCTGGTGACCCTCTAGTGAAGTTAACTCGCTATTGATGGCCTCAACCCATTCTGCCTGGTTGGGTCCATCCAGGGCATCTTCGATAGTGCTGGGGCCATCCGTAACTAGGAGAGTTAGATTGATGCCTACAGCTTGATTGTTCTGCTCCTGCATCACGTCAGTCTGTCCTCTTTCTCGAACGCTTGCTCGCCTCCCAGCTTTACTCCAGTATGCTCCCAGCTTGGACTTCAATTCTCCAACCATGCGCTCACTCTTCTTTCCATCTTGGGGGATCATTCCGGTCTCTTCTTCAGAGTTTCCATCTTCCTCTTCGGCTTCACGACTATAGGCATCTTCTACCAGGTGCTCATCATCATCCCACCCAGGGTGACCATCCATGTCCTGCTCTGTCATTGGTGTAACGTGGACCACAGAGTTATTTGGACTCAGCGGGGTGCTGGTCTGTGGCTGAGTAGATCCGTAGTATGGGTATTCTTCATGGAATATGACATCTCTTGATGTTGTCATCTTCCCAGTCCATGGATTGTAGAGGCGGTATTGTTTTGTGGATAGTGTGTACCCTACCAACATCAGTCATTCCGCTCGCGGACTCCACTTCTTATCCCCTCCCTTCGCTGAGTGGATGTGAGCATATACCGTGCATGCCCAGACTCGTAAATGCTGAACATTAGGTTTTCTTCCAAACCGTAGTTCATAGGGGGTAACGTCCTTGCCGTGTGTCCCTTTCGTTATAGACAAGTTCTTTAGGTAGACTACCGTTGAAACCGCTTCAGCCCAGTACATGCGCGGGGCACTGGCATGCTGCATAAGTGCGTTCGCTCTTCCCACCAGTACTGGGTTACTATTCTCTGATACGCCATCCTCTTGGGGCGTATATGGGACCGTGAGATGAAACTCGATTCCGCACCTGCTCAGTTCTCTCTGGAAAGCATCTCCGGTGTATTCGCCACCGCCATCAGTCCGTACAGCCTTGATTACGTAGTCTTTGCCATTTCCATGATGTATTCTTTCTACGTGTGTCTTGTATGCTCTAAAACACTCTGCAGCCTCACTCTTCTTCTTCAGAAAGTAGACCGCGGTGAACTTCGTATAATCGTCGATCAGTAGCATGAAGTAGGAATATCCACCAAAAGACTTCTGCTGCATCGGTCCGCACAGGTCTGAATGGATCAGTTCGAGAGGTGCCGTTGTCCGCTGTACAGCCGGTTTGAACGGGGTACGTTTCATCTTCCCCTTGAGGCAGGCCTCACAATGGTTTGTTGTCGCATTCAGGACTGGTATACCGCCTACGAGCCCCTCATTGCTCATCTTCAACACTGCTTGCTGGTGCAAGTGACCTAGTCTATTATGCCATAACACCATAGGTGTCAGCTCCTTCGTTGACGCAAGCAGTATAGCACCTGTCCCAGTTTGGTTCTCATCTGCCAAAAGGGTATACAGCCGGTTGACCTTCCTCGCCATGGCCATCAAGACTCCATTCTTGGAGATTTCAGCAGTCTCCTTTCTGAATGATAAATCCATTCCCTTGTTCGTCAGCTGGCTGACTGAAATCAGATTCGTTGGTCCAGCCCCAGGTATGTGTAGTACGTCCGCCAGAAGGACTGTATTGGCTCCGTTGTCTGGCGACCAAACCCGTACTCGAATAGTGCCAATGCCAGCGGCAGAGATCAGTTCTCCTGTTGCAGTTCGCATTTGACGCTCGTTTGCCATAAGTCTCTTGTAGGTTTGTGGGATGAAGACCCCTCCGTACTTCGTCATATGGTTCGTACATCCTGAGTCAATTACCCAATCATGCTCGGGGATCTCCTGTTCACTCATGAAAACTTTGTCAACAGTCCGCTCATTCTCGCTTCCACATCTGGCGCCTTCAGTTGCCAGCCAGGTCTGGTTTGTCATCACGCCAGCTTTGCCAGTCTGATGCGTCCTCGATGGAGCTCTCCCCCTTGACCGCTCTTGTGCCTTGGTTTGACACTCACAGACCTTGTGACCTTGCTTTCCGCAATGGTGACAGTTCCCAGTAAACTTCCTCTTCTCAGGCCTTTGCCACATGTTTTCAGTGCTATTCTTTTGCGGTCCAGTTGGCTTCTGGTATCTGTCCTTAGTTTTCACTGCAAACTTCGTAAAGAGCGCTTGTCCTGGCTCGAGTGCCTTATCTCGGCGCAACTCAACCTCGTATGCCGCGAGCATAGCCTTCAGTTTGATGTATCCTGTCATGGTCGCAAGCGATGGTAGTGCACCTTTTGTAACCATAATCCAGGTCTTCCATTCTGCCGTTTTCGGTAGCTCTTCGAAAATGTGGAAGATTAGTTGTCCGTGCGATGGTGTCTGTCCGCAGATTGCAAGCTTATCACGAAGCTCGCGAATCTTGTTGAGGTAGTCCAGGACCGTTGCAGACTCCTCCAGGCTGCATTGGTACAGCTCCTTTTGCAGGTGGTTGGCGTCGTAGCCAATCGTGGTTTCGTAACTCTCATTAACGCTTTCCCAGATCTTCGTGGGTGTTGTCCAAATCGAGCCATAGTACGTGACAGCAATTGCATCCGTCATACCCAAACGAAGAGTCCCAACCGCTTTTTGGATTCTCCTTCGCTGTGCTTGGTAGTGGTCAAGCATCTTCTCGTAATTGTCGGCATCACTCGCTGGCCGCTCCAGTACTTCTTCCTCACCCATCGTCAGATCCCAGAGCCCCTCCCGCTAGAGAAGGTCGGTCATCCACATACTCCAGATACGATGATTAGTTCCGTCTAGCTTTGGAAAGCTGAGTCCCACTTGTGATGGCGTACCGTTGTGTTCGCTCATCTTGGACGTGGTAACGTAGACTGCGTGGCGTGAAGGCTGTGCAATCCTGCTAGTTGCGGCTTAACGCAAAGCCCGGGCTCATAACCTGATAGAAACTTTCCTCTGT
Source organism: Tuber aestivum (assembly GCA_900010015.1). NCBI lineage: Eukaryota > Fungi > Ascomycota > Pezizomycetes > Pezizales > Tuberaceae > Tuber > Tuber aestivum. Next base: position 7,819 of record LN891149.1, read on the forward strand.
ATAGGATGCAGTGCTGTGGAATTAGCGCGGTGTCAGGAATGAAACAAAGCGTATTGATAGAAAAGTGTGTATTGACTATGCTATATTATCAGGAAGCTCTCGGCTTCATATACTTGTCGGTCGTGCGTGCAACGCACACAAACAGGAAAACAATAAACACCAGTCACACTCAACATGCCCTAATGGCATCCATGGCACTCCAACAACATACGGCACGCAACATACCTGCGGCACTGTAGCCCAATCTATCCCATATGGGATTCCATCCATCAGTCAGTGTAGTCAGTCTCAAGTCTGGAGTGTTTCCATATTCTGCAGCATTTGGCCATCTCAGTCCTCATACTAGCAAGTTCCTCAGTCCACCACCTCTTTGATCTAGAGCAAGGTTTGCTAAGAGGAACATGTAGAGAGAGAGACTGGTGAATTGAGTCTGTGAGAATACATGCAGCCTGGTCTAAGAATTCAGCTGTACCATTGTCAAGCAGGAGAGTAAATGTAGGGGAAGACTTAGCCATTAATTCCTGCAGTGTCTTGTGAAAAGATTTCCAATCTGCTGCCTTCCAGTTGAATTTGTTGCTCATAGGACTTGGAACTAAGCAGTTAGCATCCAATACTAGGGAGAATCTTACCACCTCATGGTCACTTCCAGTATGTGCATCCTGATCCACAGCCCAGTCAACTAGCCTGTCAAAGATATCAGGAGTGCCTAGTGTTAAGTCCAATATTGAAGTCCCATTTCCTTGTCTGTAGTTGTAGGTAGGAGTATCAGGGTAGTTGACCAGATCACACCTGTTAGCTATAAACCAGTCCACTAGAGAGTCACCTCTGATTTGCTGTTGAACTTCTGAATTCTACCAGGGATGATGGGCATTGAAGTCACCGCAAAGGATTGAGGATGGTGGTAGCTGAATGTACTGTAAAGTTCTGTCCATAGTATAGACTGGTCTAGAGTCTGGTGTCAGTTTTCTTCTTTCATTATAAATATTCCAAAGGGTAAACTTCTGTTTCAGCTAGAATCTGGAGTGGAAGGATATCACCATCAAGGTGAGGAAGAAGGTCCGCTCTATAAGAACAAAAGATATCTTGTCTGGATTTGCTAATGTAGGCAGCAGTTCTAGGTTTTTCACCATCAGCAGTATCAGGTAGAATAGAATCAAAGGAGGGGTGAGAGTAAGGAGTGCCATCAGATGCCAGCCAGGGCTCTTGAATCAAAATAATATCTGCTTTGCCATTAGTGTAGTGAAGGAGAGAGGTCAGAACTTCATAAGTCTTTGCACAATTGTGCTGGATAATAGAGATTGGCTTGCCTCTCATAAGGAATGAGAGGGGTTGTCAGCAGCAGCAGGTTCAGGTTTCTTGACAATATTCCTATAAACCTCACACCTTAAGTCAGTAGATTTGTGACATCCCTCACAGTTAGCACACTTGAACTGGGTATGAGAACACTCCTTGTTAGCCTGACAGGTAGAGCATTGGCGTACCCTACTGGGGTGAGTTCCACCACAGAGTTGACACCTAGGATCCTGCCTGCAGACTTTCTGATGATGTCCAAACTTCTGACAGTTTCTGTGTTGAGAAAAGGTCCTCCGAGTAAGGTATGAGAGATTCTCTTGTTGCTTCCTACTCACTATTGCGTATGTGGAAATGTGCGTAGATGTGTGGTAATCCACATCATGGCTTGCGTCATCAGTATAGTGTATATATATACCGTTCCTGTTTCCCTTAGCTAGAGACAGAACTGAATTAACGATCTTCCGCTGCACCTCAAAACTGTTCCTATTTCCAACAGGTTATGAGCCCGGAAGCATTGCAAAAGGCTATCAATCCTGATTTCTCATTTGCCTCTATCTCGAGAGCTATCCTCTTAATCCTACTACCGCAATGTCTTCAAGTCCAAGTTTGACTAACACTACCGAGAAAGGAGTTTACCGTTGTAAATACGGAGAGACAGCAAAACTTAATCACCTGAAGTATAGCCAATGGCGTCGAGACATTGAGTTCTTCCTGCAAGCAGAACGTGCCCTGTCGATTATTCTCGGTGAGGAGACACGTCCAGAAGGAGAAGCCGGAAGTATGAATGACCTCGATAAGCGAGCCGGCATAGCAGCCGCTATAATTCATGCATTATTTGAATCATCAGTTAAGGCCTACCTTCATAGCTTACGGGATCCGCATCAAATGTGGAGCGAGTTGAGGACCAAGCTCGATACTGCAAACTCACGTGCAGGGAGAACAGCTATCCTACGAAGATTCAATCAACCACGACCTTTACCCGGTTCCTCGATTGCGCACTACATCACTCAGCTTTTAGCGTGCAGCAAGGAGCTAAGTGGAACGGAACAGGAGATTGCGAAGGAGACCTTTATCACCCATCTTCTGACGACATTACCAAAGTCATTCAATTCGATTACTGACATCATTACCCACAAGCCTAGTGAGGAACAAACAGTAGACTGTGTAATCTCAAGGCTTATTGAATGGGAAGCGTCAAACCGAACAAGGAAGTTAGAGACTGAAGCTACCGTCTCAGCTACGGCACTTGCTACTACAACCAACCGTGGATTTCGTCGACGCGGTCGTTTTATGGTCGGGCGTGCCTACAACCGACAAAAAATAGAAAGTCAGCATTCAGGCAACAGTCGTCCCTACCCATCTATGAGACGTGGTAACTTAGGTTCTGGTTTGACCTGTTGGTACTGCCTGCATCCTGGTCATCGACAGGATAGTTGCAGTCTTCGGAGAAGAGCTGAAGAAGCAAGGAGAGAGAGGAGATAGAGATATAAGAAGAGATGTGAGAAGAAAAGCAGAAAATGCTGATGCTGGAGCAGCATTCGCGTCTGTTAGGGCGCTTGCAGGCTTCATGATAAAACCAAAAGAAAGTACCCGTGTTACTTCAGAGAACTGGATCGTGGACTCGGGTGCGAGTCACCACCTCTGCTATGATCGCTTAGCCTTTCGATCACTCAAGAGACTTCCGAAGCCTACTGCTGTCTACTTAGGAGACAATAAACGAGTCTATGCTATGGGTACCGGAGAAGTCCTCTTTGCCTTCTCTAAAATGGTAATAGCAATAGAAGCACTCTATGTTCCGGACCTATCATGGAATCTTCTGTCCGTCAGCTGCCTATCCAAGCACAATCAGATTAGCTTCCATGATGGACTTTGCTTTCTGAAATGCAAGGCATCTGAGGAAGAAATACTTGCCCATCTGCATGACGGATTATACCATGTTCCTTGTAGTCAGGATCGACTATCAAGGAAGGCTCCTACTCGATTGGTTGCCCTTGCAACACAAGGCTTACCGACCATCACTTTATGGCATCAGCGTTTGGCACACCTGAGCTATAAAACAATTTCTAGTTTCATACCTAAGGAAGCGTATCAGAAGGAAAATGCTTCTATTTCTGAGGCCTGCTCAGTATGCATCAAGGCGAAGCACACTCGGAAGTTCGAGAAAAAGCCACAACAGCGTACTACGAAACCTTTTGAGTTGGTACACTCTGATCTCTGTGGTCCCATTAGCCCCCCTTCCAAATCAGGTTTCCGGTACTTCATACTCTACATCGATGACTTCACAAGAGTAACGTAGGTATACTTCTTAAGGACTAAGGCCGCTATTGAAGTAGTATCGGCATTCCAAAATCTTCAAGCGTGCATTGAAAAGGAATATCCAATGCGGCCCATCATGCGTTTTCGATGCGACAATGGGCGCGGAGAGTACGATAACTCCCTTTTTCGCAGAATTTTGAGAGTGGGAGGTATATCATTTGAGCCTAGTCCCCCATATACCCAGTCCAAGAATGGAGTATCAGAGCGCATGATACGTACCATAGTTACGAAAGCTCGAGCAATCCTGCTTGACTCGAAAATGATTGACGATTTTTGGGCCAAGGCTGTCAATACACCGGTATACCTCCATGCCCGTACGCCATCACAATCAATCTTGGGAGCAACGCCTTATGAGAAACTTAAAGGCAAAAAGCCAGAGATAGGCCACTTAAGGCACTTCGGATGTACTGCATACAAACTCATCCCTAAAGAGTTAAGAAAGGGGAAGTTTTCAGAGCGTTCAAAAGAGTCCATATTTCTTGGTTATGTACATGACACTGGCAAGATCTGGAGATTATGGGACCGGCAGAGTTGCCGCATTATTGAGGCATCAGATGTTATATTTGATGAGACTCAAGTACTAGGTACTTGTGAGGATGACCGAGAAATTGAAGTTCTTCACTCTTGTATCTCTGAAGACATGCCCCCCGAGGAGGACTCGGGTATGGGAGACAAACATACTACTCTCTCTGAAAAAGAGACTACTGAGGAGGACTCAGTCATAGGAATCCCACCTGGGGTACTGCCGAGCATGCAGGTACCGTCAGCTCTGGAAGAGGTCGCTAGTCTTGATGAACAGATAGCACCTGCTCCCCCGCGCGTCCGAGGGGAGAACTCTGGGTTTAAAGGGACCCAAGAGTGCATTAATTCTGAACCTGAGATTGTCCTCAGTCAGTCTACACACTGCTCGGTGACGACCGATGACAGGTGTGAAGAGGCATCTGCTGTAGAGAGTCTAAGGCCTAGAGAATCCCCTCAAGTCCCCAAAGTCATAAACTTGCGCAGATCTCAGAGAGTTGCGGCAAAGGGGCCCCCTTGTGCTCACACTGCTACAAATGCAGGAAGAGGGGTTGGAGCAGTGACTGCTACCGAAGAGGACCCGATTAGCTACCGGGTTGCTCTGGAGTCAAAGTACTGCAATGAATGGAAATCCGCCATGCACAAGGAGCTGAGGTCTCTAGAAGAAAATGTTACCTGGACTGTAGTTCAGAGGAAAGAGGCTTGTCCGAATGCACGGCCAATTGGTTACAAATAGGTCTTTAGGCAGAAACGAAACCCAGATAATACTATTCGCTTTGAGGCTCGCCTAGTGATTAAAGGCTTTGAGCAAGAAGTCGTTGGTGAGACCTTTGCACCCGTAATTCGGCTAACAAGTATCAGGCTTGTATTGGCTATGGCTGTACTCAATAGGTGGGAGATTCATCACCTGGATGTCTGTACAGCATTCCTCAATCCAGATCTTAAGGACTCGGTCTATATGGAACTACCGGAAGGTATCGATTGGCTGAGGCCGAACTTATGTGCTGGCCAACAGGACTCGGATGTGATCCTAAAGCTGAAG
>LN891149.1:22410-40996 GCA_900010015.1 Tuber aestivum
TAATAGCGATGCCCAATCATCCTGCTGGTATGAACAATAATTTCTTAAGTATTGCTCCAAGGTCTGGTTCACCCGTTCAGTCTGCCCATCACTTTCAGGATGGAAAGCGGTTGATGACTGTAGGTTCAATTGCAACTGTTACATCAGGCTCATCCAAAACTTGGATGTAAATCGGCTATCTCTATCAGAGATGATAGATTCTGGGAGCCCATGGAGCCCCCAAATTTCCTTCAGGAACATCAAGGCCAGATCCTTTATTGGAACTTCTGTGGCCAAAGGTATAAAGTTTACCATCTTTGAGAATCTATCCACAATTACCCAAATTTTGGTATACCCTTCTGATTCTTCTAGTGCTACTATGAAGTCCATTGAGATGTCAATCCATGGCCTCAATGGCACTCCAACAGGTTTCAACAAGCCAAACTTCTTATGCTTAATGGATTTGTTCCATTGACAGGTATCACATGTGCGAACGTAGTCCGTAATGCTCTCATCCATCTGAGGCCAAAAGAAGTTAGCCCTAATCCTGCCTACCATTTTGTATGTCCCAAAGTGTCCCGCAATACAGGAGTCATGTTCAGCTTCCATGATCCTATCCTTCAGCTCTTGTGAGTCCAGGATATACCACCTATTCTTGTATAGGAGAAGGTCTTTCTCTATAGTAAGATTCTTGTATAGAAGCATAGTTCTTTCTATTGTCAAGTTACGGTCAACATCTTTGTTTCCCGCTAACACAGTGTTTAAGTCCCTCATATAGATGGGATCCTGTTTCGCAGCAGTACGCCATGCATCCAAAAACATCGATTACAACCAATAGCCTTGACAGGCTGCCAATGAATGAGGACATAAGAGATCTTGCTCTTGTCCTACAACCCATTGTCCAGGGCGAAAAAATAGCTTTGGTGTCTCTGACAGAGAATTACTCTCCACTTCAGGGTGGTGGTCTCCACGCCTTGACTGTGCATCGGCCTTTGTATTCAGTCTTCCTTCACGGTAAACTATCTTGAAATTGAACAGCTGCAGGAATTCTCCCCAGCTATGTTGTCGGCGGTTGAGGGTTTTAGTACTATTAAAGTACTCCAAATTCTTGTGATCGGTGTAAACCGAGATCTCACCCTCTACCGACCTAAACAGATGTTCCCATTCCTTAAAAGCTGCCACAATGGCAGTCATTTCCTTGTCATGTACATCATAATTTATCTCAGCTGTGTGGAACTTCCTACTATGAAAGGCCACCAGGTGCCACTTCTTATCTTCACAGAACTGAGAAAGTACGGCACCTAATGCAAAGTCACTTGCGTCTGTCTCCAGTTTGGTCTGGTAGGCAGAATCAAAGTGTGCTAGGATTGGTCCCCTGGTAAAGGATTTCCTTAATTCATAGAACACCTTATCACAAGCAGGAGTCCAATCAAATTTGATATCCTTGTTAGTGAGGTCCATCAAAGGTTTCGCTATCTTACTAAACCCTTCTATGAACCTTCTATAGAAGTTGGCGAAGCCCACAAAACTTTGGACTCTGATAACGCTAGTCGGTGGTTTCCATTCTAGGATAGAATCCACCTTCTTGGTGGTCATGGATATTCCCTTCTCCGATATCCGATGACCTAGGATCTCAATCTCACTCTTATGGAAGAACAACTTCTTTATGTTTACACATAGTCAATACTTCCTTAACCTCTCCATGACTCGCCTTACTAGAGAGATATGTTCTTCAATTGTCTCCGAGCAAATCAGGATATCGTCCATATAAGCAACGACTCCTTCACCTAGCATATCTTGAAATATGTCATTTATCATACGCTAGAAGGTGGGGTGGGCGTTACATAGCCCAAAGGGCATTACTTTAAATTGATGTAGGCCCAATTCACTGCGAAAGGCTGTGAGTTCTTCATGCGAGTGAGTATCTCCTATGGCTTTCTTAGCCATTCGGATTCCCCAATACCTGTTCTTCAGGTCCATCAAGCTATACACTGTAGCTGTAGACATCCTGCCTCGCAACTAGTTTATTAGGGGTAGAGGATATCTATTCTTCACCGTGATTTTGTTTAGTCCTCGGTAATCTATTACCAATCTTAGAGTACCATCTGGTTTTGGTACAAAAAGTATAGGAGCCGAGGACAAGGAAGTAGACCTTTCTATCTTCCCTGTTCGTAACATCTCGTTTATAAACTCCCTAAGAGCTTGTCGCTCTTTTACCGATATCGGATAGAGAGGCCCAAAGGGAGGTGTACTTTCAGGAATTAAATCAATTCTATGATCATACTTCATATGTTCCGGTAGTGCTTCTATTCTCTCTTGGCTGAAGATGTCTCCAAAGTCCTTGTACTCCGGCAAGAGTTGAACTGTTACACCTTCACCACTCTCATCCGAGGACTGTACCCTCCGTAGAAAATATACGTTTTCGGGATCTTCGGCCAACAGTTCTTCATCAGTCATGTATACTAACCGCCTCTGCTCTGTTAGGCAGTTAGCCTTACAGAAACCTGAGCGCCAGGTCAGTGATCCTACTTTCTAATCTATGTCGGGGTCATGATCTTTCTAACCACGACATTGGGAGATAACCATGGACTCTAGTATCGGCGAGATTTGCTACTTCGAAGCGCATACCATTCATGTGATCACCTATCTTCAAGTCTAATGATTTGGTATAATGAAGACCTGATCCTGGTATGTGATTTGCGCTTGCATCCTTTATAGGAGTATGAATCCTTCTTCGTACACAGGGAGCTTGGGTACTCTTAACCCATTGACTACTTAACACAGGGCCAGTAGCTCCACGATCTATTAACAACAGCGCTTTGGCACTTACATGCCTACACCCTATGGGCAAATCTAGTGTCACTTTTAGGTGAATAGACTTGCTATGTTTGGGTGGGCTGGAGTGCCGCACTTTCTTGTTTTGTCTCACGGTACTCATTCTTGCTAGTCTCTTGCCTTTCGACACAAGAGCGGCCACAACGGGTTGGTAAATGTTTCAAGAATAGTCTTAATCAATAAGAGGAATTGGAGTGCTGTCTACTATCATACCAGCATGATTTTGGGTACTAAACTCTCCTCAGGTAAACTTGAAAGATAACTTTTTATTCAAGACTAATAACTCAATCAATTCAACCGTACAAGACAAACGACCCATATAAGACAAGAAATACATTTGCTCTCCGAAGATGTCCAGTCTACCGGTTCCCAAACAGGGCATCTTTGTGCCCCATCTGAATGTCGTGCGGTTCCCATTTTCCAGAGCGACTCCTCGGAGCAGAATGCTTATCCAAAGAAAAACCTGAAAGTAATTCCCCCAGCATGTCCAATATAAAAAACCATGAGAAATAACAAAGCCCAAGAACACAAAAGAAAGAACCCAAGCAACGCGTGCGACCATAACATCTACCTGACTCAGTAGTTTCTCAATACTCCGGTATTGACGACTTTGTCAGAATTGAAGAACTAGTCAATGTGGATTGGTTCTTACCTTAATCTGCTTCACTTGAGGGGCCATCCTTTCTACGAGATCTTCATTGATCTAGATAGGTTAGCCTATGTTATCTCCTTCTTAGGATTAGGTTCTTACCTTCACCGAGGTCTGTATCAACCTCCATAATAGGGGGAGAAGGTTTGCGAGCTTCTAAGAGCTTGGGCCCAGAAGGCAGCGGACGAGATACTTCAATGCGCTTAAATGGCTTATTGCCACTTGTAGAGGATTCCGCTTTTAGGCGTGACCGTTTCACTCCCGCGATATTCCTTACAGGATGAATGACCGGGGAGGTCACCAAACACTGTCTCCAGTAGTGTCCTTCTCTCCCGTACTTGGTACATTGCTTATTGTTGCATCGTTTATCCCTCCGGGTTTGAGGGATATCTCGATGAGCAATTGCATACTCAGACGTCCCGGCCTGCTTTCTGGCGCCAACATTAGTGGTCTTCCGCGCCTTGTTGTCCTTCCAACCCGAACCTTTCTCCTCCTTCTTAAACCTTCCTGTCAGTTTAGAAGTTTGCTTCTCTCTTTTCTCTCGTGGTTTCGGCGGTTTATCATCGTTGAAATGTCTGAAATGCTTATCATCTTCGAGATTATGACCAACTTGCCGAAGCAAATCCAAGTAATTGTTGAGACTTTCAGGGTGAGGTGTCATCAACGCCCATCACGTCCGAAGCTCAGACGTTATCCCTGCCCTAACCTTATCCTTAACCTGCTGGTGGTCTGTGTAGTTCAGCTTGTATATCAGATCGATAACCTTGTCCAGGTAGGGACTGCTGTGGTGGGGGGATATCACCAAGTTGTTCCAGGAGAGAAGATTCTTATCCCTATTCACGTTGTCACCTCCGTGACTCTGCTCGAACTGTTCACGGATACCCTTCTATGTCCGGAGTGGTCCATTCTTGTTGAACGGCATACCGGCTCGTTTAGCAGCTTCACGGTTGATGTGTGCGTGTTTGCCTAGGTACCAGTTTCGGGCTTGGTCTTTAAGAAGAGGTATGACGAAGTTGATCTTATCCATGTCCGCTAGACGGTAATCAGAAAAGTACTCTAACCTGACTTCGACCAAGGTCAGAAAACTAGCCAGGTCGGCCACCACTCTGTTAAACGTGGGAATGCCGCTTAGCTTCTCCAGCTTCCTGCGTCTCGAATATGACGAGGAACGAGATTGGCTTCACAACCTTTCTCATAGTGATTCTGCCCGACGGTCATATCCATCCTTCTTCCCGTCATTCCAGCCATTACGGCGTGGTCCCAAAAAGGGTGTGACATCGGGTAGGGAATCAGCATCATCATCAGAGCTGTCATCATGGTCGGAATCACCCGGGTCCCCTCCACCAGCCCCAAAGAAACCTCCAGCGGGAGGTAGATTACTACCCCCACTGCCTCCAGCGTTGCCACCGAAGGTTTCCCTTGGTCTCTCATAACCATCAAATTGCTTGTCTTGACTACCAGGATTCCTGTCATTGGGAGGACCCCCTCCTGACAGTGCTGGTGGCGGCACTGAGCCTGCTGGCTGGTTACTCCCCGATGGTGTTGGGTTTGGCGCAGCCTGCGACACCTTTAACAATTCGACAAAAGCGGGACAGGTCTCTGGGTGTATTGGAGGTCCTTTATGACCCCTCTTATTGCAATACCCACACAGGGGTTCCGCTTTTCCCTTTCCCTTATCTTGTCTGGCCTCTCGTGATGGGCCCCCCGGTACCTCCGGTAGTGGTGGGTGACTAAAGAAGTCATGTCGCCCACCTTATCCCGAGCATGCGGGATGACAGGAAGGTCCTCATACTGGAGGTGCTGACTCAAACCCAGAAAATCCTGCATTACCCGAAGGTTTTACAGGTGCCGTAGGCACATAGACCTGTGGCCGGTTGGGTTGACGGGGTGTCGCCGCGACAGGAACTGGGGTCCCTTGTGAGGTAGTTGTGGGATGTGGGTTTACTCGTTTAGGATTATCCCACATTTTCAATGTTCTTTCGACTCGTTCGGCTAGACCGGGAGATCCTGCGTGCATGACTAACCATGGGACGGAAACAGGAGTACTGTGCGGGGTCGGAACAGATCCGGTCGCTGTCGGAGGAGGGAGGAGAGTCCGTGATACTGATGGTTCAACTGGAGTCACCGTAATCGATAGAGAGGGGCACCTTAATGGTCTCATTATGCTAGATCGATGGGGTCTTGGTGATCCATGTCATCGTATTCCTCCGATCGGACTGACTGAATGATTTCGAGCGACCGACGTAGAGAGCGAAAGAGTTGTAACACAGGCAAAGGACTGACCTGCCTCTGATTCTGGCGTTTTCCAGCTTTCCAGAATCCAGAACCCTAGCGGACTTAGCTCTGGTTTGTATCAATCGTCTCTAGCATACATCGTTGGCTACTGCGAAAAGTTGTCTGGCTTATCGGTTACCAGCGGTAAAGCCGGTACAGCCTCAATCATTAGCACATCATTATCTTTATCGATGTGATACCTGTCATTCCATGCCTTCTCCAGCGCGTCCATCCGTATCTTCATCACAAACTGATTGTTCAGCATCACGACAAAGGCATCCTGTTGCCTTTTTATTCATACCACCGACGACCAAATAATTTCCTTCCTAAACTTCTTTTGTTGCCCTTTATTCCAATGCAACAGATCCTTCCTTGCGCTGGTGACCTCATGGGTCACTTCTCGTAGGATATAGGGTTTGACGTAGTTGCAAGAGAATTCCACGACAGAAATCGTAGGAGGCCCATGGGTCTCATTTTCTTCTTCTCTATGATCGTACCCCTCTGCCACTCCTTGAGCGAAGGGAATATCGTTCGCGAAGGATAGTGCAGCTAGGCCTGCATCATGAAGTACTAGATCACGGCAATGTTCAGGAGCTTCTATCGGGACTGCTTGAAGAAGCATTTTTGTAGTTGCAACGCCGATGCCCTTTACGTTGACGATAATCGAGCCCCTAAAAATGTCAGCTTTGAGAGGGTCATCATCAATTCCAAAACTGCTTTGGGAACTCGACGATTCCTCTTCCATCGTGACTGTCAAAGCAGACATGATTTCTTAACGCCGGTTCAATCCAAACAAAAAATCAGGAGGAGAGTTAAGCGAGAAGCTCGCTTAACGATATACTGTAACGGGAGCTCCCTCAGGTAGATGGTTCCTAAGGATGCGACCGTACCAAACTGCGAATCTCTTGAACACGGCTCTTGCAAAAGTGTAAAGAATAAAAGTAAACGGCAAAACTTAATATCGTTAAGCTCAGGCTTATCTTAATTAAAGTCTCTCACGAGGATGTTGATTGTGTCAGGGTAGGAGAGTTGTGGTATAATCTTTAAGGAGTTAGACTTATACCAAAAACTCCCCCATCAGGTTACCACGACCAACATGAGTATGCTCTTTCTCCGTAAGCGTTGCCCCGGCACCATTACCGTGTCCCCGAAAGGGCTAAGGTGTCAGCGCACTCTAGCAGAATTCTCCTATATGTACATCAGTTCCTGCGAGGTGTTTACCAATACACCTGCCGGATTGAAAAACCTCGCGCATCAGTGTCACGTCAGTTGCTAACTGTCGAGACACCTAGGAAAGCTAACTAAATGACTCTGTTACCATATGCTATGACCTATGCAAGCTCCCGTAGACATTAGCTGTCTCCCAGCTAAGCTCTATCTTTCTTGAGTAAGAACTTAGAGGGTCTACGGTACTCCCACGTCCAGCTGTGTCAGTGGCGTGACCCGTGGGCGCTACCCATGGTCCCTTACCCCGGGCACACCACTCAGCGTGATAAGTATTATGCTATTAGAGTCTTCGAACAACCCACAAAGAGCCTGGGGTAAATGGGCACATGTTGGCTTGATTGGCGTAAAACCTTCCCAGATGTCTCCCGTACTACCCGCGACTACTCTGGGGACCCTTCCTGATAGTGCATGCTAACTCTGTCAGTTTTGGTCCGTTTTACTCTGTTGCTTTTGGAGAAGGTACCTGACCTTCTCAGCTTCACCCCCTTATATATCCTGCGAACTGCCTCCGGTCGAACGGACGGCAGCGACGTATACAGTGTTATGGACATGTCTTCATGAACTCCATTTAACTAGTAAGATGGCAACTCCACCCATTTTCCCCCATGACGCCTGGGGCAAAGGCTGGGGCCGCAGGTACCTGTTAGGAATAATTCTACCAAGTTACAGCTTGTTCGGAGCACTATAGCTCCTCCCGTAGCCTTCCGATCAAAGTGCAAACAAGTGTCCGTCTATCGCCATTGCATAACAAACAATTCTAACATTTTCCAAAATTCTTCCAAGAACGTTTCCGACGGAAGGTAGGGTAATAGTGTCCCAAATGTAGTGTAAGTATGTCCATGGTGACACGAAACCGGTCTCCATGGTAGGGTAACGTGACTTCCTTAGACCGCGTAAACTCACCCCGCCTTCTGTCCTATCCTTAGGCCAGAGCGGACATTGTCACATTACTACCACTACTTGGGTATACTATTTTCTTAAGCGCCTTCTGTCCTTAGAGAGATCCTAACCATCAGATATCCCGCGGATATGCGTCTGCATATCCGCCTCACCTACCATCTGACCTCTTGGTCTTATCTATAGCCATAGACATAGGTTACCATAGCTCTATAACGTCAGGTGGTTACAGTCTCGGGACGTCACATTACCCTTCCATGGTGACCAGTTTCATGTCACTATGGACATACATACCCTACATTTAGGACACTATTACCCTACCTTTCATCCGAAATGTTCTCAGAGGACTTGCGGGAAATGTTAGGATTGTTCCTTACCAAATGATGATTGACGGTCACTGGCTGGTACATTGATCGGAAAACTACAGGAAGTGCTATAGTGCTCTGATCAAGCTGTAACTTGGCAGGATTATTCCTAACTGGTACCTACGGCCTCAGGGTTCGCCCCAGGCGTTATGGGGCAAAATCGGTGGAGTTGCTGTCTTACTCATGAAATGGAGTTTGTACAAACGTATCCAGAATACTGTATACGTCACTGCCGTCCGTCTAATTGGAGTCTGTTCGCAGGGTATATAAGGGGGCCAAGGTGAGAAGGTCAGGTACCTTCTCCAAAAGGAACAGAGTAAAACTGACCAAAACTGACACAGTTAGCATGAGCTACACGGACGGGTCCTTAGAGTGGTCCTGGGTAGTCCCAAAGACATCTGGGTAGGTTTTATGCCAATCAAGCCTACATGTACCCGAGGACTCAAATAGCATGCTACTTATCATGGTGAGTGGTGTGCCGGGGGTAAGGGACCATGGGTAGGGCCCACGGGTCCCGCTGCCGCCGCAGCTCTCCACGTGTGCGTCGTAGACCTTCTAAGTTCGTAATCAAGAAACATAGAACTTAACTGGAAGACAGCTGAAGTCTACAGCAGCTTGCATAGGTTATGGTAGATGGAAAGACAGTCATTTAGTTAGCGTCTCTAGGTGTCTCGACACTTAGCCACTAGCGAGAACCCTATGGGCAGAGGTTTTCACTCCCGCAGGTGTATTGGTAAACACCTCACAGGAACTGATGTGCATAGAGGAGAATTCTGCTAGAGTGCGCTGACACCTTAGGCCCTTCGGGGACACGGTAATGGTACCGGGGCAACTCTTACGGTGAAGGGCATATTCATGTTGGTGGGGGTAACCGGATGGGGGAGCTTTTGGTATAAGTCTGACAACTTAAAGATTATACGAGAACTCTCCTACCCCAACACAGTCAACATCCTCTCGAGAGACTTTAATTGAGATAAGCCTAAGCTTAACGATATTAAGTTTTACCATTTACTTTTATTCTTTACACTTTTGCAAGTCCTGTATTTAAGAGATTCAAAGTTTGGTTTGGTCGTATCCTGAGGAACCATCTACCTGAGTGACCCACCGGTACAGGTGATGATTCAGTAATAGAATCCCACTGCCATAGAACATTCGAGCTTAAGGCCAAAACATCTGATAGCTGAACAGCCTCTGTCTTGCTGCTACATATTCTTTGGGTTCCTATGTTAGGTTCTAGCAACTTGCTGTCATGGTACCCTATTATTTCTTTGAGAAAAGAGTTTTCTTTGTGGGGTTCTGGGAAAAATATGTATGTTTTTAGGAAAAATGAAACAGAGGCTCTATGGGGAAAGCTTGACAGAACAGATTACCTTGTATAAGAGGAAAAAGAGACAGGAAACAATATTACTTACAAAGAGTGGTATAGAGCCCTTGGACATCCATCACCGCAATACCTCAAAGCCGACTACTACTCTGACTCTCCTGCAATCCCTACAGTTCCAAAAGACTAGCAATGTAAAACATGTATCACCTCCAAGTCAGCTCAGTCAAAGCCCCAATCAAATAAGAAATGATGTCACACACATTTCGAGTTCATTCACTCCGATCTTAGCGGACAATTCTCAAAACCCTTCTTTTGCACCTCCTGGTACTATGTTACTTGTATCGATGACAATACATGCTACACCTGGATTTACATAATAAAAGTGTGGTCCAACACTGTAAAAGTATTCGAACAGTTCATCCAGGAAAGAACAATTCTGGATTCCACCATCCGCAAAACATTTTGTACTAACAATGGAGGCGAGTACATCAATGACAAAATGCTTGCACTTTTTCAGAAGTATGAAATTGTGCATAATAAGACCCCTTCTTAGTTACCTGGATCTAATAGTATTGCTGAATGGTTCAATCGTACTATCATCACATCGCCACTCTCTATGTTGACTGGAGTTACTCTTAGCCTTTGGACTAAAGTAGTCTCCACCACCCTCTACTTTAGAAACAGAGTTCCTAACTGAGCTATAGGAAACTCAATGTCCTATGAAGCTATCTACAAAACATAGCTGTTGATCAACCACTTGCCCCCATACAGGACCAAATGCTACATCCATGTGCAAGAGGAGAAAAGAAAACCTAGAATGAAGCTACAGCTCCTGGCCTTGGAAGGATATCTTGTTGGTTATACCTCCTCAGACAAAATATATCGAATATGTATACTATTGCAACATCAGATCTCTGAGACTACACAAATCCATTAGACAACTCCGACAATAATACCGCTTGACCCAACAAAATTCCAGGATCCAAGACAACCAACCCATGCATTGGAGACCTTTGCAATGGTCATGCTTCCCTCTTTCCAGGCTGCCTCGCACCGTCACAACAAACCTTATGATAAGGAAGATAATGACCAACCATTGCCACTCCCAGACATTGAAGTACTTCCACCTCTACCACCAGAACATCGAGAAGACTACAAGAATTCTGCACCTCCTCCTCCAACTCCAGAAATACCTGTACATGAACAGGAACAACTATTGGAACCCCAAGAAGAAAGAAGGACTCGGGCTGGATGCGTTTCAAGACCACCCATTCAATATAGCAGAAATGCTACCGAAATACCAGATGAGGACCCTGCTACTTATTACCAAGCTATAAGCAGCCCCTACCATGGCCTGTAGACCTCGGCTACGGACTATAAGATTCTGGCGCTTGAGAACAGTGGAACCTTTGATGTTGTTGATAAACCAATTGGACAGAAAATAATCAAAAGTAGGTTTACAGAGTCAAAAGAAATACTGACAGCACCCTAGAAAGGTATCGAGCAAGAGTTGTTGTTAAAGAATTTAGACTAATTCCCAACTTCGACTTTGAAGAAACCCTTGCTCCTGTCATATGTTACAAATCTCTCCGCTTCATCCTTGTGATATACAATAAAAACAAATAGTGACCATGATAATTCAATGTTAATTCCGCTTTCCTCTATGAGAAATTGAAAGAAGAAATTTATATGTGATCATTACTGGGGTTTGGTACTGAAGGAAAAGTATTGAAATATAACTGATGTCTCCATAGACATCAGCAATCTGCAAATGAATGGTATACTCTCCATGCCAGATTCTTGACATCCAGTGGATTTGTAACAATATCCCACAATCCATGCATGTTCATTCACAATAAATATGACCTCTATATTTTGATTTATATTGATAACATTGCCATACCCGTAGCCAATACCCTTGAAGCTATCTCTCTCATAGAAGACCTGAAAGTGGCATTCGAGATTACAGACCTAGGGGGAGCTACATTCTTACTCAGCTCGCATATCGCATACACACCAGATAGGCTATACCTTACCCAAGAGTAATAGATCAGGTCAGTCCTTAAACAATTCTCAATGGAAAACTCTAACAGTGTTTCTACACCCTTACCAAAAGGCATTTAACTTACAAAAGTGACAAAAGACATACGCATTCCAAACCCCTCTATTTACCAATCAATGATTGGATCACTTATGTATCTGACTACTAGTACAAGACCTGATCTAGCATACAGAATTTGTTTTATCTCACAATTCTCTGCTTGCCCTACCGAACAACAACTCAACGCTGAGAAACATCTTCTTTGATATGATAATTGAACAAACCACATTGGACTCCTCTACCCTTACAACTCGACAAATACTATCGATATCTACTTTGATGTAAAGTTCAGCACTTACCACGATACCCACCATTCTTTTTCGGGATACATTGTACGTCTCAACAGTGCATGCATCTTGTGGCCCTCGAAGAAACAAGCCTCGATTACACTATCAACAACCTTAGCCAAATATGTCACAATATCACTTGCAGTGAGATAAATTCCATAGATCGGTGGGACTTAAAGATATCTATCTTGACTGACTGATCGCTTTACATGTACATAATACCTGTGCAAACATTTTTACAAGAAATCAACAGTAAAATGATCAAATGAAAAACACTGATTTACACTACCAGAAAATACAGGAAGAAATCGACAACAATTCATTAATGCTCCTAAAGGTTGTCTCCTCCAATAACCTTACCACGGTCTGCATATAAATTTTAGCGAAACTGGTACAAGAATGGTCAATGTAACTTTTGGGCTCTAGATAATTTGGGAAAGTCTTGACTTTGCTAATTCGTTTCATATGTATATTCTTCTGAATTATATCATATATTCCTCTACTTACTATTATTTCTAGACTATGAATATTACTACTGCTGGAGTATGTATTATGTATATTTCATTTGATATTTCATGATACAATTAGGGAATGATGGTGTGCTTTTCTTGTCTGGTGTTCAGGTTTATTTCTTACATTTTGTGCATCATTATGCATGGTCATTGGTCATTTGATTTACAATTATGTTCTAATCATCCATGCACACCACCTTAGATTTACGTACCTTTTATCGGATCTCCTTGGTAGTTCTTTAGGGTCAAACACGTCAACACTTATGTTTTTCCTTACATTTCCTCTTAGTTACGCAAAGGATGCATACCTGTCATCTACCTTCATACAAAACTCCTCCTCGCTTAGTATGCCCGTAATATACTCTTTCTACTACATCATATTTTTGTACAAAGTTATTAAGACAGTGTTGTACCTACATATTTGAATATTAATTGTGTGACACTCAGAACTTCTGACACCAGATGTGAATCCTCCTACGACAAACAGGTAATATGGGCATAGAATGATAAATGTTTCTTGATAGTAAGCTGTACGTTGAAGTAATAGAATATGATTAAGACAAAGTGCTAGAAATCAAGGGTCTGCTGGAGGATGCACAAACCCGCTATTAGGAAACAATGACATGTTTCCCCCCGATGGGTCGTCGATATTGTGGATAGGAGAGGCGAGGCAGGCTCTGATATCTATCAACTACTATGAACGTTGTGGCAATATAGGCAGGCACTCATATGGATCGCCACTCATAGACAATACAGCATAGCCTAATTGGTATTGTAGTGAGTATTGCATTTGAAGCCTGACATTATTCCAAAGTAGCGAGAGCAGGCAGGAGGAACTGGACAGATTGTAGGATTGCTATATGATACCATAAGGGAATCTGGAGAAAGAAGCCAGGAGCAGAGTGTCAGGAGGAGATAATACTAGGAACTCATTGTAGGCATTTGAAAGGAGGGTTGGCTGCCATAGGACATAGTTCAGATGTCATGCTGACAGAGGTGGACACCAGGCGGGAATTCTGTAGATGGAGGATGGGGCTGAGCATCAGGTGATGAGGCAGATGCAAGGCTGTGAGCACTATAATTAGAGCCACAGTTTTGCAGTAGCAAAATAGAAACATGATCCAGACATTCAACCAAGGGGCCAGAGGGTACTGGAAGTAAGCATGCAAGGGGAGTGGTAACCGGATGTAGGAGATATCAGGGGACGTTGGGGCTGGAAGCCCAAATTCATGGGATGCAGTAGGGTGTTTCAACCAGAATCACGACACACAGAACACAAGGGATGCAAAAATATAAAACTTGGCATCAGGACACGCCACCCACACATCAGATACAGAGTTTTTTTTTACTGATGTTCTATACTACATATTATAGAACTAATATGACTAGAAATATTCTTTATTTGGAAGGTTCAAGTTTCAGAACCTATATGATGTGACTCAGGTCACAAGGTCCAATCCTGGTATTGCATCCTGTAAATAGTAGTAGTACTTACTTGCATTCTGAGAATAACTATGGTATTGAATTGTATCCTACTAGCATCCTGAACTCTGATACCAAGGATTATTGTGTCCTGAGTTTTCGTAGCTGCTATTTTGCATCCTAGTTAATGGTTTATGTTTTGTATGTCCCCTATATCTGACATATAGTATATACAGAATATATGCTTTTATCTTGGCTGATATTACTGGCCTATTCCCATCATGCTGTGGCTTCTCAAAAATACTACAAGTACCTGGTAACTAGTATGGACCACCTCGAGACCTCGAGGAGTCCTGTTGCTCAGTCTACCAAACAGGTAAAATATTATAGTTTAATTTAATCTCTTGTTCATAGACTCAAGACCATGATAATATAATCTAATCTCTCTTATTACCCCTAGAAATTGATGGTTTATATCAAAAATTCTGATTTGTTTAATTACATAATATAATGTTAGAAAGAAGATATAACTGTTAAAGAAAAGAAAATAACTAAAAGTGAACTTTAACCACTTCCTCTTTCATATTCCAATTGCCAACTTCAATTCCCTTTTGAATAATAAATTCCTGTTCTATCTACTTTCTTATTATCTCTTGATAGCATACTCAATTTTTTCCTCCTCCTTCTGCAATATAAATCTTATCAACTTTGTAATAAAACTTCAGGATATACAATATTCTGAGTAGAGTGTCCATGATCAGCAAGCTGTAAAACTTTTAAACCTTGCAGAGTAGTAACTCGAGAAAGTGTAACATAAAGTTGCCTATGTGTAAAGACTGGCTCACGCAGATCAATCCCAACTATATCCAGTGATTGTCCTTGAGCCTTATTTACGGTCATAGCAAATGATAAATGAATTGGAAATTGTTTACGGGTAAGTATGAAAGGCAGTTCACCTTCAGTTGTTGAAAGAGTAATCCGAGGAATAACCTTAACTGCTCCCTCAAAATCACCTCCTAGTATTCGTACCTCAATACACCATCTTTCTAGTCTAGTAATAGTCATTCGTGTTCCATTACAGAGACCCTCTTTAGGATAAAGATTGCATAGCAAAATAACTGGTACACCAACTTTAAGTTTAAGTTTTGATAGTGGAAGTGAGGCAAGGTTAAGGCTTTGAAGGTATTCAACTGGCAATACATTTCCACCTTCATCCCCACCAATACTCTCTGCATGGTCAATTGAAAAGTATTTATGCTCGGGTCCAGGAATCTCTTGAAGTACGTTCTCATTGATTGAAGATACTGTATCATTCCGCATTGCTAAAATTGCACGTCGTGTAAAGGTAGCAGAGTTGTGATGAGCTGTCTGTAACAGCTCTCCTGGAAAAACATGTCTACACAGTTCATCTAATGTATTACATAGTGGTATGAACTCTGGCAGAGAAATAGTACCTTAACACTCAGATAAGTAGGATATAGTGGAATGAATTCTGAAAGAGAGATAGTACCTTGATACTCAGGTGAGTAGGACATATGAGATAACCAAGTTGCAAACTCTTGGTCATCATTTCTGTTTCTGACCCGCATATTTTGATGTAATAAAAGGATTTTCAACTTTGGCCAAATAAATGACCTTCTCAAGCAGGCCTCTACAGTAGTACCTCAATTACCCTTTCGAACTACAGGAAGAATTTGTACAAAGTCTCCTCCTAAACCAATTGGAATATTACCAAATAAACAATTTTCTCCTCTACCACATATGTCATTCAGTGTACGACTAACAGCTTCAAAGCAGTATTTGTGTTGCATTGGAACTTCATCCCAAATGATCAAGGATGTTGCTTTAATTAATGCAGCAAGTAAGGAATTCCGAGAAATAGCACATGTGGAGGATTCATTTATTATAATAGGTATTTTAAACCTTGAGTGCGATGTTCTTCCACCAGGTAATAGTAATGATGCTATACCTGAGAAAGCTACACAGAGAACTATCTTCCTCTGGGAACGAAAGTAGCTGCATAAAACCTTATACAGAAAGGTTTTACCTGTACCAGCAGGACCATGTAAAAAGTAACTTGAGGTTATCCCAGCAGCAATGGAATATAAAATTGATGTATAGGCATTATGTTGACCTTCATTAAGTTGTGCAAGGGTATGATCATGTTGGGAAATCTCCTGTATTGGATCATAATTCAGTTCTGTTGCTATTAACTGATTACCTGCAGTTCTATCCCAATTATATTCATAACTTGTTAGTCCAAAGTCATGTAATTTCTTTCCTGACTCTGCAAGAATTTGAGAGATAAGGTAAAGGCCATAATCAAAATGTAGAGAAGGTAGATTTTGAGAAGTAATTAGAATAGAAGTATGCTCTAATGTATATATTAGATCATCACAAATGCTAGAACGAAACTGCTCCCAAAGCTTTTGAGGATCTGTAATAGAACCAAAATGCAAACCTGTTGTAAACAGAATTTTTAAAGATCTGCCACTTGCAAAATGAATTGCTTCATTGAAGCACCGTATCCATTCTTCATCATCTTCAAGCAGGCCACATGCAATGCAGGTATGTTTAAATGTAGTATGTGTAACAACTTGTACTGTACGTAAATGCTCATATGACTGAGCTCCTGGGATAATTGTTAATAAAAGTCGAAGATAGTACTTTTCTCCCATAATTGGAGTACAGTGGTATATTCGTCCAATTGAAACTCCTGATTTCCTTGGTGACCATACTCACATAGATCTATCATAGGTATAATATGTTGGAAAATCCTGATAAAGGTATTTGTGGCCATCAGAATGCAAGGTATTGTATTGAAAAAATGCCATAAGTGTTGAGTGTGCCGATTCCATTTGATCCAGTAGCTCTTCTTCTGTAATACCATCTTGGAAGTAAACAGGCTGCTCTCCAGGAAGATGAATTGCTAGGTGCATAACTGCTGGGTACTCTTCATGCATGCTAAATTCAAAGAGGCGCCATACTGCCTCTGTTGGGCCAATATATCTTCCTTGTAAATACTGTTGTACCTCATCCTCATTGTTTCTCAACTCAATAGTACTCCGATCTTATCCTTCATAAATATATTTATGAATATATTTGATTGCCTGAATTGAAGCACAAACCTCTACATTAATATGTGCTTTATAGCGCCAGGAGAGATAGGGGTTATATGGTACAATCCATCGATTATCAAGAGTAATAGTTTCATTATTCCTGGTATCTTGTCGGCTGGAAATTGCAATTGATCTACCATCATTTCTTCTTCGGTAAACAGGGTATCCATCTTCTTGAACAGTTGTTGTAGGCTGAAATTTCTTAGGATAATTCTTACTGCATGTGAGTATACCACTACTATTTGGCTGCATGCAAGTTGAGGTAGGAAAATGAGATCCACAGGGTCCATGTACCATTGAGGAGTTCACAATTGCTGCAATCTCACCATTTTGGTCTTGAGTAGCATCTGGTATTTCTGCACAAACAATTTCATCAATTTTTTCAGGTGTAAGAAATTGATCATCTTTATGTAGAAATAATAAAAGATGCATGTGTGGTAAACCACGTTTTTGATACTCAATTGTCCATACATAACCTAAAAACTGACCAAAAATATTTTGATATCTTAACTCATATAGTAATTGACGTTGTTTTATATGAAAGACTCTTGCAACTAAGTCTGGTCGATCTACTGCAGATTGTCCTGGAAGTAGTGCATCTGTAATTTCTTTCCACTTTGGATTGGCTGTAAATGTGATAAAGAGTGTTGGACATCCAAAGTGTCTCACAATAGCCATTGAATCTTGATACAATTGTTGCATGTATCTATCACCTCCAGTATAGCTACTGGGTAGGATTATACGCCGTCCTACCTGCTGTGCATTAAAGTCTTGAGCAATAAGACTATCAGTAAGTCCATTATAGATATCTGCTCTTAATTGAGACTGATGGTTGCGAATCCACCCTAATTTATTTTGGTCACAGACTGACCAAGCATCTACTAAATATTGTTGAAATAGTCGTTGAGAAAGAAAAAGAGTTTTGCACTCATGTTCTCTTAGGTGTAAACGGTATCTTTTTAGTACATTAGTTATTAACTTGAATTAACCTTCAAATCTCTCAGAAGTACTATCTTACCTGTAAAAAACACATTGATTTAATCTCAACTTCTTTCTAACCTGTCCTTGATCTTGTATCTCTAGGCTCCAGTGCCAACCCAAATCTCCCTGAGGAAAAAGTAAAACATAGTGTAATGCCATATAGCTTGCATGATTTGGATTGATAGTACTG
Source organism: Tuber aestivum (assembly GCA_900010015.1). Lineage (NCBI taxonomy): Eukaryota > Fungi > Ascomycota > Pezizomycetes > Pezizales > Tuberaceae > Tuber > Tuber aestivum. Next base: position 40,573 of record LN891149.1, read on the forward strand.
AAAGCACTTCCTGAATTTGCTAAGCGCTTAGCTAAGACTATATCTCGAAATCCTGGCTCTCCATACTCATTTGGAATAATAGCAGCAATTTCATTACTTGCACGTAAATTCTCCCTTCTTTTGTCTGCACCTGTCTCCATAACTAATCGTAATTGTAGATTCAGAACTACTTGTGCCTCCACCCCACTATCTTCTATACTGTCTAATTGCTCCTTTGCAGTCTTGTATATATGTATATATGGATTTACTTGATGCAACTCATTTGTTAGAGCCAATAGTACTGAACTATCTAATCTTGGATGTGTTGACTGTCTGAGATCTGCTGCATATTGTGGATCGTAAAAATAAAGTTGTGCAAATGCTGGTATACTGCCAGGTTCTGGTTGTAAAGGACCTTGCAGATGATATAGTTCTCCATGAATTT
>LN891149.1:51483-88853 GCA_900010015.1 Tuber aestivum
CCTGAAGTTCACAATATACACCATGATTTTAGGTACTTGTGATACAGAAATAGGGCTTTATCCAAGACTATCAAAACTTTTTAAAAAAATACTACATGAAAAAGCTGATAGCTGCAATAAGTGTAGTAGTTTTTTTAAATCTGCATCATTTTTTAAAAGGTCTATTTAACTTTGAAATAAGTTATTTTCTGTGAGAGTTGAAAAAAGATTACATTAGCCATACCTGATAATACTTCAATAACTGTTTTATTATAAATAATTAGTATTTTCAGTTTGAATCTAAATGTACCTGCATCCTATATGAAATATCATCATACAAAATTGAGTGTGGGCCAGGGAGCTCAACTCTGGACCAATCAGGAGGCTGGGAAATCCGCAAAGCAGTGTTGTAGTACATATTAGATAATGTATTACCATAGCAACTATCTTCATAGTAAACTGATAATAATAACAACTTTTGGTCAATGGTACAACTTTACAAGCTAGCAGAACCTGCAGTTGGTACTGAGAAGGCTTCAAATTATTTCTGAGGTATTGTGTGGATAAAATGACTTTAACCTCTGAATAGGGGAAAAGGAGCACTTGATTCCAATGAACTATAACCAATGAAAAAGAGGGGCTTTTACCCAGTTTTGGTGGGAAATGGGCTAAATCACCAACACTTTTGCTTAGTCACTTTAGTATGGCTCGGGCGGCGCGGACGTATTGTTTTCATCGCCTTATTGACTATTAGACTACGGCAGTTTGTAGAGGAATTTCCTTGGGCCTCTCTACTCGTACGGTACTGTCCTCGAGTAAATGCTTTTTGTTTCAGCCACAAATCCTTCATTAGCACCAATTGTGCATATTGCTCCAAAGTGTTGTAATCTAGTATTTGTTATAAGAAATGAAGAGCGGCTATAGGCGAACCAAAAGATCGATATAGTGCTATACAGTGAGAGCTAGCATAATCGAGAATCTCGCTTGGACGTTGGAGTTGCCTCTCTAGGTAAGCTCTATTGTATCCTTCCTTATTGGTCTCAGCAGAGTGTTGATTGGGAGTTTTTTTTCCTGTGTTTTCTCGCCTTACTATAACCTAAAGGGGAAATTTTGGAGGCACTAGCGTCGTTATCTCTTACTGGTCCCTTAGTTTTTGCAATAGTACCGTACCCGTGCATGTAGAGTAGACTAAAAGAGGGGGCCTGGGGAGGGGAGAGGCAGCGAACAGCTCTCTCAGATTTGACGTTTGCCACCATATTTTTATTTTATTCCTAGTATTATGCTCACTGCAGTTTTTTTCGTAGCCCTCTCCACAATCTTAGCATGAAGGTGGAAATTTCGGGATGCAAAATGCCCCCAAGACAGACCATTGAATATACGAACAAGGCGCGACCCGGCGCCCCGATACCTAACAGCAGTTATTTAACAATGGAAGCCACTGCGCGCATGCCTATTATTGTACCTCCTTCAATAAATATCCCCGAGTTCCGGGGAAACGTCGTAGGTAATCGAACAACAATCGGGATCTACTCCAATCTCACCATTCAGCCCTGTCCCCGATCCTAACTTACATATTAGCAGAGCGGGTGTCAAGTCGAATATCTATCCCTCCCACCACCCCAAACAGCCCCCAAATCCAGCAAATGCTAGAGAAGTTGCATAATGCGAAATTCCAAATCTCATATTATCAAACCCGAAAAAGAAAAAAATTTCCCGCTCACGAATCACTTTCCTCCGGTCGCCGCTGATCCAGACATCTGATCTCACCTCAACGAGCGAGCTGATCTCGCACTAAGCTCGCTTCTCAACGGCATCTTGAGTACGAGTACTCGTGGCTATCTGCAGTGTTTATAAGGTACGGGAAGTGCAGATCAACCAAAGCACGCATGATGCTGAATGACTCAAGCTGGGCGCACTTCTCAGCATTTCAGCAGGTAAGTACGAGATCGAAGGTGAAAGGGCAGTTCTGATGCCCCCCCCTCCCTCGATCAGGGAATTATATGGTGGCTTGCGGTTGCACTAGGGGGGAAGGCTCATGACGGATATTGATGCCTTCTGGACAGAGGATCTGATAGACAAGCAGACGACTACACGAGACTAACAAACACGCTAGCGCTGGGGTTTGGATACCGGTAGCATTCTCGATAAGCCCGACGGTGGGACGTGCCGTGAGCAATGACGACGGCGATGCCGGCGAAACTGTCGGTGGCGGTGTTAACACATTCGAGAGCTTGTGCTTTCCGCTCATTCAACACCAGCTATACTAGTAATTGAGGAAGCCACAGTTAGGGAATAGAGTACAAGGAAGAGGAGGGGGGAAGGCAGGAAGAAGCAATACCCACCGCATGGACCTTGCGAAAAATATAGCCTTTATCGAAGAAAGAAGGGAGCAAGTCATTTCGCATCTCACCAGCAGTATGCGATCCGCTGATACAAGTATCCAGCACTTCATGTGGTGTCTCACCCACACCCTTGCTAGATCTAGCCCTACGACATCATCGCCACCATCATCACTAAATACTCGAGTACGAGTAATCACCCAGCCGAGGTTAGGCGATCGTAAGGCCCGCCCAGAACATGAGCATAAAAGGGGAGAAAAGGAAAAAGAAAAACCTCTTTCTTGCAAAGCCCAAAAGGATCGGTCCCCAGCGATAAAAAAAAGGGGGAGTGCGTTCAAGAATGGCTTTGTTTTTCTCTCCTTTCCCCTAGAACCCAATGTAGGCGGACTGTATGATATGCGTATCAAGCCTATACTTGCATGAAGATGCCTGTGTTACAAAAAAAAAAGGGGCTAATTGGAAAATATTTCACGGCATTGCCTACGGAGTACTCGAGTACTCGTAAAAGTACTCCTACTCGCACAATAGTTTTCCGATCCAGCCGTTTTTCTTTTTTTCCCCCAAATGTAGTCTGTTCGCGATGCCTGGTTCTTTCTTGTTTTTGTTTTGTTGGGGAATGGTACGGTATTGCACTATTATCACACAGTACACACGGACCCACCATGTTGTGGTTGAGGTTAAAGGGGGTCCCCTAGTCATATATCGTCACTCGAAAAGCAGTGACCTCGGTGGAAGAAAGACAGGGATTGGCTATGCGATATGCTCTCTTATCCTGTACCGGTAGCCTAAAAGATAGGTGCCTCGCTCGAGGAACGGGGAAACAGCGGCGGATCTGCTTGGTGTGTGTTATGGTGGTTTCCCACCGTAGAAAGTCGAGCACCGTAAGAGCGCGGTGCGTAGGCTGGCTGACTGCCGTACTACCGAAAAGTGGAGGGAGGGCGGCCTAGCACCGAGGGTCAAAATTGGGGGGTACGAGTAAGATGTTCCCACCCTCCATACCCTCTGTGGGCTCGAAGCCAATGATGATGGTATACCAGCGGGTTTAATATTGGGCTGTGCTCCCAGTCCGGAAATTGGATTGCCCGTGTTCCCTCGGACCCTGAGAATAAGTCTGCCTACCGTGGAAACTTTAATAATCGGACAATGCGTTTTGTAGTCGAAAATTCCCTACTCTGGAAAAGGGGGACGAAAAGGGCAGGGAAACATGTGCTGTTCAGCCCCTCTGAGACATACAGGTAAGGAAACGAAAGCACCGAACCTTATTAATACCTGTAGAGGCAACTCTAACGACACAGCACCGGAGCCAATCACTCGAGTATTCGAGTTTCCACGACAAGCTAATGGCTCGGCTGGGGGGTTAGCTAGGGGATTGGTGATCAACCTCTCTTTTCTTTCCGGAAGGTAGTGCCGGATTGGTTTTGCTCTGGACACCACTGGTAGGCCATTGGTTGGAGGCGAAGATATCTTGGCACCTGACCGAGTTTGCCTCAAGTGAAGCCTTGTGCTGCCATCCGAGCAATGAGAACCAATATTTTCATTAACGCTTCCCCTAGACTCTGCCCCTGACGGATACTCGGATCACAAGTATTCGAACAAGCCCCTTGCCGAGGGAACCTTGCCCAGGGTCGATAGAAAAGATCAATCATAATATAGCAAACTAGGCACCCATTTCGACAATAACTGTCCCTGATGCCACGTTTCTTACGCTTGCTTGTTCGAAGGCCTTGGGCGTGAGAGATTAACAGAAATTTTGACCACTCAGTGGCCCTTATAGCGTTTGTAAAGATGATGTTGGGGTATTTTGTATGGTGTCATACTGGTTTTTGTTTTTTGGTGTTGACATTAACGGTATCTTTGTTTTCCAAAAAGGGATCGACCTGGGCCCCAGGAGTTGGTTTGTGGCTGGTAGGACCTAACGCCTGGGAAAGGAGTTTGGTACAATGTCTTAGAGGGAGGCTCAAGGTATCAAGCTTAAGGTATGAGATTAGGCATGTGTATGGGTATCAAAGCATAGGAAAGTTTTGGCCACTGCCCGGCGCGTGACTCGCGATTCTCGGCCTTCTCCTATACTCGTACCTCATACTGAGTCGGGCGGAAGGCTACCCAGAGGCTTCCGTGCTAACAGTGTCATCCAAAATGCTTCTCGAAGGAGGGAGGTTGGGACCTTCATCCCAATCCCCCAGACCACCCATAATGCTATTGCACTGGGCGATACGCACGTCCTTCTGCGTCTCGGAACTAAACCGGCACAAGAACGTGCTAGGGTCATATACAGCCGAGATATGCTTCGGAAGGAATGAATTATATACCGGTATATCGACTACCGCGGGAGAGAGAAAAATAATCGAACCTCAAGATAAGGCGTCCAGAATTCCCTCTATGGGGAGAGGGGAATAATCACCCCAGAGGAACTGGTTTCCAGCTCTCCACGGAGACAGATAATAGGAGAATGTACCTCAAACCTTATTAAGAGAAGAAACCTCAACCCCCGAGCGTGAGGTTTAATAGCTCTGGTCCCTAATGTAGCCTGAGTACCACTTTGCACATCATATGATACCTAGCAAGTTAGCTACCCGTATCCGATATTCGTCCCAGGCAAGTACCCGGGCACTGGTATTAGAACCACTTTTTACTTGGTTCTTTGCTTTAGCTTATACGGGGTTTGCGTTATCCTCCTAACACTTCAATCCCCTGCCTTCTCGAAGAAGGCACAGTATTTGCAATGGGTGCTAGCACCCTATTGAGAACACACTCTCTCAACCCCTTTCTCCCCCTCTCCTAATGTTTTCCGTGGCTTTCTCCAATGATTCCCCCTTCTCTCCCCACTACTCGCCCTATGTTGGGATGATTTTCGCCATGGGGGAGTAAGAACGCCTCTGGGTGAGGGAAGGCTTTTTTTCCTTCTCGTTTTATGGGCAGTCGTGGGGCAGCGAGCTTGCCTTTGGCGCATTCGCAAAAGGAGCGGGTACCTGCAGATAAGTGAAAAAAATATTGCAACATTCCGGCTTGGCACACGGTCCCCGGGGGGGGGGGGGGGGGCAATTATCAACATCGGTCAAAAGTTCAATGACAAGAAGGAGCAAAATAGAAATCATAGCACTGCTATAAATATATAAAGCTAGTAGGATACTACTAGTAAGTAGACCCTCCATGGGCTCTTCTGAGTGCAATAATCCTCCTAGGCATGCTGTCAATCGATTTATAGATTCTACACCATAGTAGACCTTCCCATACCTCTTGTACAAGCCAAATGATCCCATTTCATCTATGGGAATATTGATATAGATCTCAAATAATGTGTTAGAGTCTGGCTTTTCACATAGACTACATATTCTCAATAGGGTTTAGGTTTTGTGAATAGGTAGACCAGTTCATTCTCTTACTTCCATTGAGAAAATACAAAAGATATATGAAGACTGAGGTATGATAGCTACTAGCTCCATCCTCAATGGTTTAAGCACTAGTTAGTATTCAACTTGAATCCTTCTATCTGATAGTAGAGTGGAAGAAAATAAGGTATTATTTATTACCTTGTTAACATACTCAGAAGAATTGAATCTGAGCTGATTCTTCTTTAATATTCACTCTGGATTACTTCTTGAATTTAGAAGTATGAGAGAACTATGTACTTTTGAAATAAGGACTTTGAAGAACTAATGTTTTACAGATAAATGCAGAGACCTCCTGAGAAGTATGAAAAATTCACAGTTTGTAATTTCCTCTAATACTGGTGTGATCAAATTGTTATGTGGCTAAACTTATATGATAATATGTTCAACTCTGGTATTTATCATAGTTATTATTACAATAAAATATCATCTAATATAACTAGGTTTGCCTCTGCATAACTCCTCAGAAAGATAAAGATAATGTAACAGAGAAGCTTTCCTTGTATTATACAGATAGAGCACTCCTCACTAAAACAGCACTCATTTAACTCTAATAGATAGATTTATTTGGAAGCTATAAAGTTGTAAAGATAGCCTATCTTAGAAGTAGTCTAAATGTGATGGGATGAAATTACTTACAGTCTAATAAGTTATTAGAATGTGCTTGTAATGGTGAGGAGTAAAGTCAAGTCTATTGCTTTTATATAAAATTAAGCTAACTAGAGACCTATTTGTAATTGTAGAACTTTCCTATAAAGTTGATTTATTCAATCATAGTAGAAAAGTCTTTAGAATTCCTGGCCTATAGTTAGGTTTCTGAGTCAATAGCTTATAAATAAGTCTCTTGATAGAGCTGATTACTTCAATTAAGGTAAGGAGAATAGTAAGTTGGTTGAAGTAGAGACTACATACCTAACCAGAACCTCTAAGATAAAATAATTATAAACTTTTACTAAAGAGGTTTTAAAAGCCCTTGTGGGAATAATTATAGCTTATCGAGACTCTTGTCTGAGTATCTATTATGGCCATGAGGATCATATTAGTACAGTTACCATGCAGGAATTTTCTTCGTGGTATATAGATTAGGTGTCTTGTAGGATTAGTTACTAGCCTGTGTAATAGAAAGTGATAGAAGTAGATAAACAAATCACAGCTGCGCACGACTTATAGCAGGTTACTAATCAATGGGTTTCCTTTCTCTATATAATTAGGTATACCTCTTATGATTTTTCTTTCTTTATGCAAGCTAATATTTTCCCCTAAATATCTAGGCTTTGATACCAAGTACCTCTTGATATCTGTCAGTTATCAATCCTCAATACTTCATTTCTCTTATCTCATAAAGGGTAAGGTCTTTTGTCCACTATCCCTTATTCCGGCATAGCTGCTAGACCTGTTAATCTATCATCTGGGAGTAAGGAGAGTACATTGGTGGCTACTCCTAATCCTACTTTACCTATCTTTAGGCCCCATGGTTCTCTCCCTTAAGCAGTCCTGCAGTGGCACTACATTCTCTCTACTCCGATATACTACAGGTGACTATAAAGGTTTGAATAGTGCCTTCATCTATATATTTGCCAAGTTGGAAGAGGTACAACAGGTTGAACAACTCTTCATCTTTCAACAAGCCTTTCTCATTATGATCTACATGATATAAATAATATAAATACTGATATATATGGAGCACTACTCCTGCAAAGTAGCATAAAAATAGAATCAAAAAAAAAAACGGAAACTTAGTTCAAGAGTCATAGTAATTAAAGACAAATTTTAAACTAAACAACAGACATTTTGGAAAAAAGTAGCAAAGCAAATACTAATATATATAGAGCACTACCCCTGCAAACCAGCAGAAAAATAGAATCAAAAAAAAACAGAAAAAAAACAGAAACTTAGTTCAAGAGTTACAGTAATTAAAGACAAATTTGAAACTAAACAACAGACATTTTGGAAAAAAGTAGCAAAGCAAATCTATTATAATATAAAACAAGCTTTTCCAAAAAGCATGATCATGTGACCAAATATGCCAAGACATCCAAATTATGCCAAGAAAATATGTCAGCAAGGTAACATTAACTCTTAAACTCATATAACAATATATGTATGATATGAAATATATATATTCATTAAAGTCAACCATTGCATACTTTAAAAGGTTACCAACAAATTCTAATTCTATAGACTTAAAGAAAGAAATTGACAAAGCTTAATATTTAATTTCTAGCTATTTCTGATTGTTCAAGCATATAATATTACCCTTTAAACAATTGTAACCTTGATTAAAACATATGCAATATATGAAAAAAGTATTATTAAACTCAACTATTGTACATAGCTACAAGCTACTTACAAAATCAAATTCCATGGAGTTAAAAAGATGAATCAACAGAATATAATATTAAATTTCCTACTATTCCTGATTGTTCAAGCCTATAATTTTACTCTTTAGACAATTATAATCTTGATTGTAATATAAAGTAGAGTCTCTTACAGTGAGTCCTATTAACCAAAAGCAATCATTAAATACTAGGTTTGTTCACAGTTTTGAGGACACATTTAAGGCATATCACACATACTACAGTCTTTATTTTCTTGCAACTCTTTACAAGCTCCATACTCAATTTTGTATTATGATTTTTCTTGTAGGGTACAGGTACATTTGAATTCAAACTGAAAATACTGATTACTTATGATAAAGCAGTTATTGAAGTATTATCAGGTATAGCTAATATAATATTTTCTCAACTCTCATTAAAAATAACTTATTTCAAAGCTAAATTGACATTTTAAAAAATGACTTAGGTTTAAAAAAACCGCTGTACTCGTTGCCAGTGCAGCTATCAGCTTTTTCATATAGCATTTTTTTTAAAAGTTTTAGTGGTCTTGGATAAAGCTCCATTTCTGTATTAAAAGTACCTGAAATCGTGGCGTATATTTTGAACTTAAGGAAACATAAATTATAGCACATTTGTATTTTTCTATAAGTATCAAGCCATGAAGTACTCCTCTTTCAGTTAATCAAGTTGTTTTTAACTTATTTCTTCTTTCTTATAAAATATCTTTGACCCTCTCTCCTCTATATTATCATTAACCTCTTCCCACTTCACTCTTTCTACCTACTACTTCTCTCTTAATATCTTTTTATCCCATCTTTTTCACCTATTAACCAAAAGTAATCATTAAATACTAAGTTTGTTCATAATTTTCAGGACACATTTAAGACATATCACACATCTGGAGAGAATAATCTCCCAGAAATTGTTAATCATACAGAAAGTTGAGATACTACCTTGATAGCATACTTTAAGATAAATTCCAAATATCCCTTTGCAAGAGATATACTCTATCAGCACTTTCTAACCTATTTTGGTTTTCAATGAAAAGAATAAGAATGGACTCTTCACAAACAGGGTACATCTATTGGGTGAATGTATTTCTGTAGTCCAAATTCAGGAGAGAGATTTTTTGAAAGGCTTCTGTTGCTTCATAAAAATGGGACTACTAGCTTTGACTCCTTGAAAACAGTAAATAGCATACTCTATTCAACCTTTCGTGTTGTCTGTAATGCCAAAGAACTACTAGCATCAGATGATAAGTGGAAAGAAATACTTAAGGATGGAGTGATAATGCTGATGGGATTTCAACAACATCTTCTTTTTGCTGTTATCTTGGCAAACTGCAATTCAGCTGAACTAAAAGAATTGTGGAAAAGGTTTAAGGTGTTAATTCTGAATAAGGGTATATATTAATTGATTTACAAATATGGTATTATGGATACAACTATTGACCAAAGACTATCTCTTGGTCTGAGTATTATGGAGGAAATTATTCAACAAAGTGGCAAGTCACTTGAAGACTTTAGAATTCCCAAACCAACTTATGAATTTCAGTTAGTTAATACAACTTAAAACTCAAACATTTACTATCAGAATGGCTAACAGATTCCAAACCCAGCAGATCTAAGACGTGAGGCACAGAGAGATTTTCAAAAATACAAGCTTCTTCAACAAAATGCTGTTAATATTATATTAGAGCATATATCTCTTCCTCATCCTGCACTGTTTTTCTTGGATGGGTCTGAAGGAACTGGAAAAACCTTTGTTGAAATTCTACTATTACATATAATTCATAGAGAGAGGAACATTGCTATTGCAGTTACATCATGTAGGAATGCAGTAACCTTATTAAACTCTGGAGGAACTGCACATTCTACCTTCAAAATTCCTATCAATATTGATAAAGATTTCTATTATAATATTCTAAAATACTCTCAGTTGGCACATTTGATCTAGGAGGGAAAGATATTGATCTGAGACGAAGTACCTATGCAGCACCGCCATGCATTTGAGGCAGGTGACAGAACCTTAAGCAATATTCGTAACAGTCCTTTACAGGTATTCAGTAGCTTGACAGTTCTTTTTGCTGGGGATTTCTAACAGTGTTTACCAATAGTTCCTTGAGGATCACATGGACAGATTGTGGCCTCCTGTCTTAAAATATCTTATCCTTGATCTTAGATGATTCCCTTGCAACTTAAGATGAACTATCATCTGTTGGATAGCTATATGTTACTTGAACAACAAAAAGAGGTAACTGAGTATGCAGAGTTCATTCTGCCATTGGGGGAAAGCAGTTTGAAGAATGTATAATTGATAAAATTCAATTACCAAGAGCATTACAATTGGCAAACAATAAGATAGAGGAACTTATCAAAAGTGTCTATAGAACCATGAGACATGTGGTACCTACTTTCCAATACCTGGCAGAATATGCTATTTTAGTACCACCAAATATTGATGTTATAAATATTAATGACATGGTCTTGGATCTACTACTAGGAGAATCTACAACCTACTTTAGTGTCGATACTGTTACTGAGAGAGCTGCTAATCGATATTCCAGTGAGCATCTGAACTTACTTACACTTTAAGGAATACCTTACTATTGTCTATCACTCAAGATTGGTATAACTGTCATACTTTTAAGAAACCTTGGTTCACTCAATGGTCTATATAATGGTACCAGACTCCAGATTACACACTTGGGAAAGTATATTATTGGTGGAATTATCTTGACAGGAACATGCAAAGATGAAACAGTCCATCTTCTACATATTGAAATTATAAGTAATATGGATAGTGATCTTGAATTTCAACTTAAGAGGAGGCAGTTTCTGATTTGACTAGCATTTGCCATGACAATCAATAAAAGCAAAAAGCAGTTATTGAAGGTTATTGGAATTTGTTTGAAAGATAAGGTCTTTACTTATGGCCAGCTATATGTGGTATTGTCAAGAGCACCTGATTCCCAAAAAATGAAAGTGCTAACAGGAGATGATGAAAATGTTAGTATCATAAAGAATGTTGTCTTTTCTGAGGTCCCCTAACCCAATTATAATTAATGTATTATTTTCTTATAGTCTGTATTATAATCATGATTTATTTCAGTTATAGGGTTAGTAATACTATGTAACTAGAACATTAATTCTACAGCATTCAGGGTCTATAAACCAGTGTGGTAACACACGGGCAAGTACTTTTATTATATGAAGACTACAGAAAGGCAACTAATGGGCTCACTGAGTACATCACTGCCCTTACTGAGGAACTGCATGTTTTTCACACCTCCACCCTATCTCAGCCTACTCCTACTACTGCTTTACAGGCACCTCCTTCTACCTCCATACCAGAGTGGTTCTCTACTCTCCGCCTACCTTCTACCACTTTCTATCCCCAACCTCCTGGTCCTGCTACTATCCCTTTATAGACCACAGTTGCCAGGAGAGCAAGGAAGTTTCCTTAAAAACCTGCGAAGCCAGGCCTCAATCGAGCCAAACTCTCCACTACCTTGGCTAAGCCTCTTGTATAAAAGAAAGGCCTCACTATGCATGAGCATCTACTTATTATCAAAAAAACTCCTCCTCCCTCATCCCTACTACTGTACAGCTATACTACAGTATCAATAAAGCCTTAGCCTTCAGTCTTATTCAGTTTATTTCCTTTTAGGATGAGTGTATTACTCTTACTACTATGGATACGGTCAGAGCTACTACTGTGAACAGCAAAGTTGGTATCTTTCTACACCTTACTCCAAGTGCCTCTATTGTCTACTACAACATATTTGCCACCTAGCTTCTGGTACATGGTATTGATACCTCTAGTCCCCTGGTATCCCTTGCTCAAGAACTGATTATACTTACCTCTGGCTTATTCTTTCCAGAGTAGCCTAAGTGGCTTACATCTGATTTGACACTTGTTGGCAAGTCTGCCTCAACTGCTGTCATTTCTATTACTGGACCACAGGCTCCTTCCTTTATTAATATCTGCCTTTCTTCCTTCTTGAATACCTACTACACCAAACACAGACTACATTTTAACAACTTCATACAGTGTACCAACTCCTACAAGTTTGGCCACTACCATATTAAATAAACCAGATATGCTTGCTGCTACTGATACCTTCTCTATCATGTTATCAGGAATCACTCCTACCCCAACTCTACTCATCAACTTTATGGCTATCCCTGTAGCTATGCAATACTTGACTGTATGAACTGTGATGGCTTACATAAATCCTATTCTCCTATCTGCCCTTTCTATCCCCATCCAGCTACTCAAGAGTCTGAGGTTGTAGAAGATTATAAGAAAGAGGTGGACATAAATAGCTCTACATAGATTGGACTAGCTATGATAGTAGTACCTACTCCTAGGGTAGCTTGAATTGGCTACAATAGAAAGAGGTTCAGAAAACTGGTTGATAAGGAAGTGTTATAGCATTTCTTCTCTCTGAGATCTGAATACTTACTTGAGTTACAGGTGGCTTTTGGGGCAGGGATTTCCTTTGTTTATATAGCCACTCATCAGAAGTGTTCATGAAACATGCTGTATTAGTAAGCTGCCTTGCCAAAATCACAGTTCAACAACTACCTACCTGTAACAATTAAGCTACCTGCCTGCAACAATGAGGATATCTACCAGTAATAGTGAAGATCCAGCAACTGTGAAGTTATTTCTGTAGCGATCTGTGCTACTCTTATTTTTTTTATTCTTTTTTAACTATAATTAGTTAAACATGAAATACAAAGCACTTGGAATTCAAATAAATTAAATGAAGATTAAATACATTATCAAAAGAAATGATTAGTACTAAGAAGTTATACAAATTATTAGCTAGCATGTCTACTTCTACTATTTAAATAATTGTTGTGGTTATAATCTATACTATTTAATTACTTATTATTATAATATATAATAAATCAATCCACTGTTACCTCATAGTCAGATCTTTTCAATTATGTGATCACAATTAGATAGATCCCAGAGTACAAACACTTCTGATTAGTGCCTGTAGGATATCTTAAATTCCCAAGTATTATTAGTTTAATTCTTTTTTAAGCTTAACCAATTTGGATTCAATGGAATCTAAATTAGGGCAATAAGAAAAGTGGATTTTAAAATGAATGTACTAACAGAGTTATTCTAGAATTTGAGAAATTAGGATGATATTCTAGTGTGAATAGAAAAGGACAATTGCTATCTCTTCTTAGTATTAATTATTTTTGTACATGTGATCTTTAGTCTTCTTTTAGTTTATTAAAATACTAGTGGCTATCTATTTCATGTTTAATAATTATGGTTAAAAAAATCAAAAAAAAAATACCAGCAAAGAACCCTAGAGAAATAACTTTGTAATTGCAGGATCTTTATTGGTACTAGTGGGTATCATCATTGTTGCAGGTAGGTAGCTTTATTACTGTATTATAAGTGACTGGTTATTGTAGGATTTTGGTGAGGCAGCTTACTAATACACCATGTTTCACGAACACTTCTGATGAGTAGCTATAGTTGCATTTTAGATATGAATTACAAGACCAGAACTGTACTTCCAGTAGTAGTGTTACATTTATTTGGTAGGGATTACTATGGCCTAGCTAGGTAGAGTAGATAGGTGCTGGACTGTTGATAGACTAGTACTTTGCTGTTATGTTTTGCTTGCTTATAGAGGTATTAGCTTGTAGTATTCTTTTAGGGTTACTGACAGGTCTGAATGGTTTAGGTTTGGAGGTTTGGTATCTTGTATTTAGTTGACTAGTATAAGTGAATACCTAGACCCAAGTCATTCTTAAGGTGGTAATCCTGGCCTGTGATACCTGTAGCCAGGACAGGACTTAGTTATATGTCAGATTGGCAATAAGTATAAACAAAATTAGATTGAATCTCAACGCTTGTACCTAGGAAATACCTCTTTCTCTCTCAGTTGTATAAGATCTAAACCCTGAATTCTAACTCTAAACTCTCTAATTCCTGACTCTTGATACCCTGTACAAACAATGCTTGTTTGTATACCTATACCTAGTTTCCCTCATATACCCATTTCCTTCAATATTAGGCCCTGTTCGGTTGTGCTGGGCCCATTTCGTTTTTACATACAAGCGACCGTTCCCCTTCCATTTCAAAATGGAGGAACCGAATGGCTGTTCGGCAACGGTAAAAAGCATTGACCTTCCATTTCAGATACAGCCCTAACACAACAGTTGCCATGTAGAAACATCACATGTAAATAGTTGTAATAATAATATTCTCAAGGTAGTAAGTATTTTCCTGTAGAATATGTTTGTTATAGTATAATATTACCTATACAACATCTTCAATTCCAATTCCAATTTAAACAAATTCAATAATAAATACTCAAGCCAATAATAATCACATCAGTGCAGTAATCACCAATCAACGAATCCAATTTGCAATTAGTGCAGCAATTTACGTCAACTGCTTTCTCCCTACAAAGTATGTACATACTTCCAGTCGTACTGGTCAGCGATATACCGAAGAAATCTTAAGAGTACATCCACATCGTGTGATAGAGCTTATACGCATGCCAATGACTACTTTCTTGAATCTTCGGGACTGGATAACTCAGCGTGGTCTACTTTCACCATCTCGCCATATAAGTGTTGAAGAGCAACTAGTTACATTTTTGTGGATTGTTGGCCGTGGTGCATCAAATAGAGAAGCACAGGAGCAGTTTCAGCATAGTGGAGATACTATTTCACGGTGAGAAATAGTTTTGTTTTATTATAAGTGGCTATTATTATAATGTATCTAATATTTATTCAATTAACTAGATATTTTCATAAAGTTTTACAAGCGCTTTTACCACTCTATGAGACGTTTGTCCATGTTCCACCAAGCAATATTCCAGCTCATATTCGAAATGACTGGGCAAAAATGTCATATTTCAGTGATGTTCGTGGGGCTATTGATGGTACTCATATATTAGCTCATGTACCAAGCTCCCAGCATGCAGCATATCAAAACCGCAAGGGTACATTGTCACAAATGTTCTTGCTAGTTGTAGTTTGGACATGTACTTCTTCTATGTCTGTCTAGGGTGGGAGGGATCAGCAAATGATGCACGGGTGCTAGAAAATGCAGAGCTTAATGGCTTTCCAAGGGAGGAGAATGCGATCTATCTTGCAGATGGTGGATACGGACTGCGTAACGGATTTCTGACACCATATCGGACAGTGCGATATTATCTTCGGGAGCAGTTTCAAGCTCAGCAAAGGCCAAAGACAAAGGAAGAGCTATTCAATCTACGACATGCCCAGTTGCGAAATGTTATTGAAAGAGCATTTGGTGTACTGCGTCGACGCTTCCGTATTCTTAATACAGCTCCAGAGTATCATCTTACTGTTCAGGCACAACTTATTCTTGCTCTATGTGCTTTACATAACTTTATTCGTCATCGGGCGAATGGGGAAGATGATGAATTTTATAGGGAGTTGGATTCAACACATGTGAGTGGTGATAAAGGAAGTCGATATGAGATGTTACAAGAGAGTAATAATGGTCATAATAGTGGACATGGACTGGATGCAAGACAAATGATAATAGATAGGGATCAAAGAGCTACAAAAATGTGGCTTGACTATGTAAATTATTAAAATGGAGAGAATTAAAGCTGTATACTATTATACAATTTATGTCAAAAGACTAGCAATCTGCCTCCTCAACCACCTTTCTTCATCATCTCCGCCGTCCAATGCCAGAAATACATCTGCCTTAACAGTACTTTCCAAAAGCTTATAGCCAGCAAGGATATCGTTGGTAGACCACTCAGCCTGGCCTTTATAGGTAGGTCGAAATTTGGTAATAGCTCGATGGGTTGTTGAGGTAACATTTGGTAGTACAATGGGTTCTGTAATCATTCGTTCTACCGCGTTAACTAAACGGGTAGCTGGGTTATCTTGACATGTTCGTACCCGACCCAATGGCGCCTTTGGACTATCCTTTGATAGCTTTCTTCTCTTGGACACATTGGTGGTAGATGAGTCTTGATCTTCATCAGAATCAATAACAGGCTGTTGGGAAGAAAGAGAATCGACTGATTGAGAGAGTGGTATGCCGAATTTTGGATAGATCGCATGCTGTCCTGTCGCTTGAGTACCTTCAAACACGTCTCTCATTTCACGCGCATTTGCCATTGGTCGGTCACGGAATTCACGAATTCCTGGTTGCTTCTTGATTTCCATCTCCCATACCTCATCTGCTGCCGTTACAGCACCAGTTCCTGGATCACATCCAAAGCCACTCAGCCCCTTTAGGCGGGTCCAGATCTTCCACTTTCTTCTCAGTGTTTCCAACTTGGTTTGACACTTTTCTCCTGTAAGTGTGATTTCTCCAGCTGAAACTTTCTGTACTTTTTGTGCAATTGCATTCCAAACTTCAATTTTAAAACCGCTGTCGGACCTTTTACCTGCTCTAATTGCATAGACCAACTCTCATAATAAAACTGTAGTCCTCTCAGGTGACCACTCTACTCCTCTCCCACGGGGTTTGCGAGACTTGGATACTTTATTTGGAAATGAGGAAGCCACTTCAGAATTATCAGCAATAATAGCAGGATTTTGCTGACTCCCACTAGGTATATATTGTGCATCCGAGGAAGGCTGACGATTTTGGATGAGTGAGGAGGCCGAGTTCGGAGCATGTTTCTGAGTAAGAGATGTAATATTTGAGGTAAAAGCAAAGTCAAAATTGGAATCGATATCCAGAAACCTTGAAGATTCTTCCTCAATATTATTCTTATCCATTGAAGAACATTAGAAACAAAGACAGGTGGATAAGAGTAGGCAGGCAGGAGCTCAGACCAAGGAGCTAAGATGTAAAACCTTTGAGGTAGGGGCCAGGAGGTAGGAGCCTGAAGGCTGAGGCTGGGAGATAGAAGCTTGAAAGGAGAAGCTTAAAGGTAGGAGCTTGGATGCTGGAGCTTGGATACAGGAGCTGGGAGTCAGGAGCTCGAATACAGAGGCTAGGATGTAGGAGCTTAGAGAGAGAAGCTCAAAGCCAGGAGTTTGGATGTAGAAGCTTGATTGCAAGAGCTAGGGGACAGGAGCCTAGGGGCAGGGGCCAGGAGGTAAAAGCTCAAAGAGAGAAGCTCAAAGGCAGGAGCTTGGATGCTGGAGCTTGGACTCAGGAGCTGGGAGTCAGGAGCTCAAACACAGAGGCTGGGATGTAGGAGCTTAGAGAGAAAAGCTTAAAGATAGGAGCTTGGATGTAGAAGCTTGATTGCAGGAGCTAGGAGACAGGAGCCTGGGGGCAGGGGCCAGGAGGTATAAGCTCAAAGAGAGAAGCTCAAAGGCAGGAGCTTGGATGCAGGAACCAGAAGTCAGGAGCTCAAACACCAAGGCTGAAAGGTAGGTACTCAGAGTAAGAAGCTCAAGGGTAGGAGCTTGGACGCAGAAGCTTGGATGCAGGAGCTGGAAGACAAGAGCTTGGAACCAGGGGTTTAGAAGGTGGTGAGTGGAAGCTGAAACTGGAAGCTAGAAGCTTAGAGCTGCAGGCTAGCAGTAGAAGTAGAAAGAGGCTCAGAAACTGAAGTAGTAGGAGTCGTTGTACTTGTAGATGCAGAATTAGTACTAGGAGGAGCTATGCCAGTGGCGCTGAGACTTGAGAGTAGGAGCTGAAAACCAGAGTAGACTCAGGGGTAGGAGTACCAGTAAGAGTGGAAACCAGAGCTAGAAGGAGTTGTAGCTGCAGTAGTAGGAGAAGTAGTAGTAGAAGTAGTAAACGTAGGAGCTGGGAGTAGTAGTAGGAGTAGGAGTAGGAGTAGGAGTAGGAGTAGCAGCCAGAAGCCAGAAGCCAAAGGTAGGATTATCAGTAGCTGTAGTAGGTGAAAGCAAGGTCTGAATTCTGTAAGGTTGTTGGTTGACTGTTAAAAGTTTGAATTTGAGAAGAATCGAAGGTGCTAGTAAAAAAAAAAAATTTCACCTGGCCCTAAAGTGAATTTTTTTTATGTGTTTGCCCTGAGTGAATGGTGGTGCCCAATTGGCAACCGTTCCCATAGGTCCGTCCATTCACACTGGAACGGTCCAAAATGGGCCCAGCGCAACCAAACAGGGCCTTAGTATACCTTGATCTACCTAAATCCTAAGATTCTTTTTCATTACCACAATACAAATATTTTCATGGTTAAACAGACTCCTATTACAAGAATCATAGATGGAAAATACTAAAAGTGTATTATTTCATGTTAGATAGATGTAGTCTGTTTTCTATTTCTTTTATTATTTTATTTATTATTTCCTTTGATTAAGTAGGCACAAAAAAGACATACAGCTTGTACTACGACTACAAAAACCTCTTCCTAGTCCACCTACACACAATTCGCTATGTAAAACCCTTTGGGATATAAATACCTGGACCCAAGTGATCAGGCTAAATACAAGCAACCAAAAACCTCTGCAGACATACAGTAACAAAGAAAACCTACACCCAATAGTGAGACCTAGTTAGACCTCCCATGAACCTCAAGTTCCAGAGAGGCAGATAGTATGCTACTCCACTCTCTACCCCTATAGTAAATCCAGCCATGAACCCAGACCCTGTAAGATATGAGAATCAGAGGGCCAACAGGCATATTCTTGCATCTGGCTGAGGGGAGAAGTACTGAAATGCAGGTGAGGAAGGCAAGTTGTACTATGTGAGAGGGAAAAAGTCACTCCATGCCTACTGGTATACAAGTTGAGTGACAGTAAGGTGCCAGCTAAGGTGTAGATAAGTCCTGATAGAGGTGGTTACACTGAAGAGAAGGAGGTGACTGATGTCACTGGACAGAAGGAATACTACCTATCAGAGAGGATGCCAGCCAGAATCTAGAGGTACTAGCTGATACCAGCAGGAAAGAATAAAATACTGGCCAAAGCTAGCCAGGAGGAGCAGATAGACGAGCTACTAGTACCACTTTGGTAATGAAGAAGGTTCTGAGGACCTGGGCAGTAGGGTCCCAGCTGACCCACGAGGTAAGTGGAGGAAGAAGAGTAGGGAGGGTGAGTCAAATTATATAGTAGAAGGCTGCCAGTGCAACTAGAATCACAAAAACAGGTCTCAGTCTCAAACACAAAGCAAGTATATTACTTTCCTTCTCATATAGTCTCCTATACTGGGAGAAAAAGCATTACTTAATAGATGAGATACTACTACCATGAAGCGTGAAGAGGCCTGAAGGCAAATATCTGATTGCCCAGAAGACTACGAGGCCAACTAATTAAGAGACTGTTCTTTATTGACTAAAGCCAACTATGCTGATGCTAAGTTCGACCTAGCTAAAGCGGGGTAGTGAGGAGGGAGGTCTGACCAACAGACTCCTGGATATAAAGAGATGTCTTAACCAGTAGTAGCAAGATACTAGTAGGAATAAGCAAGAGGAGGAAGCCTTCAAGGGGTAGAGAGATAAGTAGAAGTGGCTGATACTCCTGCAGTAGGAGGGGTACCAGACTGAAAAACATGGTAATAGTTCTCCTATGTTAAGTTTTTCCCAAATAGAAAATATTTTTCAATGACCAGAGTTGGAACAGAGATGGAGGATGGTAGATGTAGTCTGTAACTTCTCAGATACGGAATATAAATATTAAGGTATCTTTCCTACTTTCAGAATTATCAGCAAACAAAAAAGATTCAGAGATCCAATCTATATAATTATTATACTTAGTACCTGCTTATTACTATAAGCTTTGTTAACCTTTCTTTCACAATCTGTATCGGCCTTAGCATAACTGTAACTAGAATCCAGTTGTAGGATTTGTTTTATCTCTTGTTTTACTTGTAGTTTTAAGTATCTTTTAATACTCTAATTATTTATTTGTAGTTTCAAGTATCCTTTAATACTTAGGTTGTTTTACTTGTAATTGTAAGTATTCTTTAATACTTAGTTTATTTTACTTAGGATTTCAAGTATCTTTTAAGCTTTTTGTCCATACTAGTTATAGACAAATATATGTATTTAAAGACTACTGATTCTTTTGATAGAACAGCAGACTTTGACAGATAGTATTCTAATATATTTGATTGAATGGTTACTTCTTCAAGTCTTTATTCTTTATATCTTTCTCTCTAAGCCACCCCTAATGCAGTATACTTATAAGTTATAGATCAGCTGATATACTACTTCCATTATACTCAGAAGGATGACTTGTATCCTAGTACAAACACATTATATGGGTGTTGATGTGAGAAAACTGGGCAGACACCTTTAACCTGGTTTTGAGTCATAATATTTTGAAGTTTGCATAACAACCACAACAATTTTGGATCTGATAAACTATAAAGCTTATAAAGAGTTCAATTTAACTGACAAATATTTTTTAAGCTCTTCAGATGATGCTCTTTATCTTTCAGAAGTATGATATGCATTAAAAGAAATTTGTTGCAGTTGTAGATTTACCTAGTTTTCACATATCAGTACCCATTTGATGAATTATAAAGCTTATAAAGAGTGCAATTTAACTGACAAATATTTTTTAAGCTTATGAGATGATGCTCTTTATGTTTAAGAAGTATGATACGCATTAAGGGAAATTTGTTGCAGTTGTAGATTTGCCAAGTTTTTGCATATTAGCACCCATATGTAGTTATAATGTGCTTAACTTCAGAATTAGCTACAAGTACTAATATATTTAGAGGTGTTATGAGTCACCACTTCATAATAGATCACTTTATATCATGTTAAATTATTTTCAAAATCATGAATTACTTAACCAATATGACTCAGGTTACCTTTGAATTCTGACTATATACTTAATATATTATTTTAAACATAGTTTGGTATTTTATTTTAAATACATAAACTGAGAGAATAGAAAAATATGAGATACAGGTAAAGTAGAGAACCTACAGGCATACTTGAGCATGAATGTATCCGGTAAAAAAAAAAAAAAACAGACAAAGCAGATTAGTGGTAGTAGGAAGGTCTTGTCTTTGTATTCTGAGGTTTTGTTTTGGTATTTCTTTCCTAGGTAAGATATGCTATTCACTTCAAGGTACAGTAAATTTTACTTACATTCACTTCCACTAAGTCACTATAAATATCTTCACATTAAGAAGCCTCAGAACTTCTCTAGTCTTTCAAATCACTATCTTCTACTTCAATAATAGCATGCTTTTCCTTCAGCTTTTTATTTTGTAGCTTGTTCTACTAACTAAACAAGTTTTGTAGCCTATTTCTTAAGACTCACTTTTTGCTTCTTAGTTGCTTTAGCTTCTCACTTACAGTATACCTGAACAAGATATTTCTATCCTACAATAAGGCCTCCTTTTAGTTGCTGATGATCTATTCTCACTTGCTTGCTACAACCTTGCTGTTGGTGTAAAAGTTCCTTTATAATACTTGATTCTACTTTAGTTTCTTTATTGAGAGTCAGGAGTTCATTGAAGTATTGCATTATCTTGTACTTTAGGTCACATGCCTGCAGCTCATTTACTAGCTTCAGTAACTCATCTACTTATATAGAGTGATTGCTTCTTCCAGGAAATAATTACAGTCCTAGTCATTAGATACTGATCGCAGACTTGCATGTAGCTTTCCTTTAGAGAATGAGAGTAATAAATATATGTGTCTAATTAACAGGAATCAAACCAGTGGCTCCCCAGGGTGACTAGATATTCTTCTTGGTAAGAGTTTTGACTCATGTATTCTGAAGTATAGGATAGGAGCTATTTTTTCATAGTTTCAAATATGGTCCTTGGGGTCGCATCTTTCACTCAACTTTTGCCTTGTAATTTGTATTTAGAGGAGAGAATAAAGCAATATTGAGGGTCTGAAGTATCTGGGTTGAGTGCAGAGGAAGAAAGATAAGGTAGATATTATACTAAAGGACATATTTGATAAGCTCAAAGTTCTCACAATAGGAGCTATGCCCATCAAGGAGTAGGATTTGATATTGTTTACTTCTAGCAGCTAGTATAGCTTGTAGTTCAAAGATCTTTACCAGCTACATATGCAATTAGAAAATTTGTAAATCCACTAGATGAGTGTGAGGAAAAGGCATTATCTTTATCTTCAAAGTCAATATCTCTCAGTCCATAGTAACCTATTAGATGTGACCAAGCAGGAAATATAATCCTTGGTAGTGAAGCTACTCCCATATCTGAAATAGCTTCTATATCAGTTATTCAACTACAATTACTATCTTGGATAATCTTCAGCTTTCTTCTAGACTTATGGCAAATAACCTGCCGTACAGAGCTGAGTTCAAGCATAAATACCTGTTTATCTGTGTTTCATATGGCTTCCTTTAGAATAAGAAATTTGCAACAGATGTTATAAAAGCGATTTAGATGATATTTGAATGACTAGAGACTTATAGCGAGTATTGTCTACTTCTTAAATATTCTTTCAACCTTGGATTGCATAGTTCGATGACTTAGTGAAAATCTGTCCGCCCAGTTCTTATTAGAGGATAAGTAACTCTCAAGATAAGTGAGTATACACTAGAAATGAGAATTTTTTATTTTGAGGATAGTTAAGAAGGCATATAAAGATAGAAGTAAAGTAAAATAAGTATACTAATAAACTCTAACTCTCCTACTGGGTTGATGATGATATCTTATAGCTAGAGATTTTTTTATTTTTTATTTATTTGACTTATTTAAATTTTTGTTTATGGAACTAAAAGCCATATCGAGCACTAGCTATGATGCCTAAAAAACTACCCCCTCTGCAGTCCAGACCGAATGACGGAGCTAAAAAAACTCACTGTAGTAGACAAAACTACTCCTGCCCAAAATCTCTTCTGTCAACTGCTCCACCCAATAGCTCCCACCAAGCAAGAAATGAAAGCTAACTACCTAACAGTGAACCAACAACTTACCACAACCTCAAGAATGAACTACTTAAAGGCAGAAACTCAAACCGAATCCCAGAGGGCTAAAGAACATTGCTCGTAATCTGGATGAACAGAAACACTAAGGCCAAGACAACAGTTTGGAGGAGGGGACTGAAGCCCCACCTGCTGAGGGTATAAGGGCAACTACTCCTAAGGAGGTAACTGAGAAAGAAGGAGAAGAGGTATGTAGCAGGCATGCCAGCTAATACATGGCTTCTTGGACAAACAGCGAGTGAGGCAGTAAGGTACCAGCTTGAGAGGGGTTGGCAGTAGGTTGCCAGCCAATCCAAGTGTCATGAGGGGAAGCTGAGGAGTAGACCTGAGACTGTATATAGTAGCTATCAATCATCATATTCATGTCTGACTAGGCAGCCTCTGAGGGAAGCAAGAGAATAGTGAGATCAATCAATGGTTATAAGCTGTTCTCTCCGACTGGGAACTGTAGTCATGGGTATCAGCGGCTAGTGGTAAGGGGGTTACCAACTATGCCAATACCTAAGCAAGGCAGGGTTGGAAGGTGAGAAATATTATAAGGATAAAGGACCCCAAGGAGGGAGAGAACAAAGAGCACCAAGAAATAAATCAAGATCTTAAAGGAGAGGAGAAGTGAGCCCACCACCTACAACCAAGGCTGGGTGGCGGGTGCTGGAGGAGGGGGGGGAGGGGTGGTACTGGACCATGAAAGCCATGATAGTAACTGTCTTGTTGAGTTTTTAATCAGTAGAGGTGTATCAGAAATGGAGGATAATCTTAAAGCTAGATACTGTTTTTTTGTTTAACTCATATATTCTTTATTAAGGTGCAAGAACCTACATGAAGTACTAGCTATGGCAAAAACAAAAGCTTCATGTCAGAAGCAACAAATGGTAAGGAAATCATATCTGTAAAAATTCCTGCCTGTGAGTAATTCAATCTATAGCGCCAACTATGGCGACCAGTCAAGAAAGGAAAGACAGGCCTTCATCTGTATAAAAGAAACACAAATCAAGAAAAGCCAAAGTTAGGAAAGGTGACAGAAAGAACCATGACTTCAATTTGGAAAAGGCTTGTTGTCAGGTGGCACTCATGCTTTTCCTGTTGTAGGGGAGTAATTGGTGCTGGTCTTGGAAATATAGCATGCCAGGACCTATGGGAGGTCCTGAATGGCCCAGAGGAGAGCATCACAGTCCAAAGTGTCCACTCCTGGAATATAGAGCAGTCTAGAAGAGGACTTGGAGAGGCAGGAGAGGATGGCACGCAGCATGGCCTCCAGCTCAAGGCGACAGGAGGGGCAGTTAGTAGGCTTGTCTGGGTTGTTCCAGGAGGTGTGGGCAGCTAGATAGCTCTTTCCAGCTCTCATCTGATATATTCTCCCTACTAGAAAGCGGTTCAGACCTATGAAAGAGGGTGGCAGGGCTTCAGAAGGAGGGAAAGAGGAGTATTAAAGAAGGGGGGCCTCTAGGGCCCAGTCATGAAGAAAGAGAAATCTGGTAGTAGTCTTCAGAAAAGAGTACTTTAGTGGGAAGGTGAGGGTGTTAAGAGCCCCAGGGACCAAATACCGATTCAAGCCCAACAAGAGCCCCCTTGTTAATATGCAGAATGAGGGAATAAGCATGCTGACAATAGGAAGGTGAGAGTGAACCTCTGGAAATAGCCTAGTAGTCTTTCAGAACCTAGAGTAGCTATTGTCCTCCAATTTGATGGAGAAGACCCAGTTGAAGTCTGAGGTCCTCTTTGCCAATGGTAAGGGAAAAGAGAGGAGGAGTCTGGCTGCTGTGGGATTTATTTTAGGAGGTAAGTAGGTCAACCTCAGGGCTGCCATGCAGTATCTATGATGAAGGAGTACCATGGAAGGGGGGATGCTGGCTTTGCAGGGTTGGATAGGGGTAGGAGTCAAGTAGAAGGAATTGGTCACTCACTGAAGGACCTGGTTTTAACAGACATTTATGTTGTAGAGTGCAGAGGCATTGGACACAAGTGAGTTGGCCCCATAGAAAAGGATTAGGAGGATAAGGCCCATGGCCAGCCTCCTGTTAAGGTAAGTAGGTAGAGTCCAGCTAGGGGAGGAGAGTTGTTAGACAATGGTAAATGCTCCCAGGGTGAGAGCCAGCTGTTTAGCAAAGTTGGAAGAGGTTTTCAAGCTAGGGGTAATCCAATAGCCAAGCTAGTATACCAGATTGGTGGAGTAAAAGAGAGTACCATCCAAGGTAACTGGGGTCGAGTAGCAAATGCCATGATTCCTGGAAGTCCTCTAGTAGGTGAGCTCAGTTATGGATGCGGAAAAGGACATGCATATGGCCCCTGCTCTCTACTTCAAAACTAAAAAATAATATTACACGTAGTATATGTTGTACTTGTAGGAAGCAGAGTGTAATAGGAAGGGTCTGAGGGTCGGGTAGCTCAAAGCATACTGCAATCAGGACAGGCAGGAGTCTGGAGGCAAGGTCAAGGAATAGGTGTACAACCTAACCAAGGGGTACAAGGTACAGGGTTCAGGGGTTCAGGGTCAGGGCTCATAGGTTCCAGGGGACGCGGAGTAGAAGAGAGATATAATCCCTAGGTACAGGTCTCCAAAGGAGATTACCAGATTGCGCAAAGAATATAAAGTATAAGGGGGCACACCCTCTTATATAGAAAGAAATCCTTCCCGATCACTAATACAAAAGAAAACTCTTAGTGTCGCACCAGCCGCAATGTCTCCATCAAGTTCCACCAAGTTCCGTTGCGCGGCAACGGATCCCAATCATCATATAAAGGACATCCCTCACATGACAACCATGAAATCCACCGCTAACACCTGAGTCAAAGCCCCCCATGCATATTCCGTCTCCATGGCTGGGTGGCCATGACACAGAGGCCATGGTGACAGTAAAGTTGTGGACATAGGAAAACATAATCTCCTTAAGAATAGACAAGTAAAAAAGTGACACATTAATGACAAATGAGAAAGGAGAAATAGGAGAGCCCTGTGAGGCTCATAGAAGAACTAGTAGGACTATGTTTGGGGCCCCTTGAATGAGAAGACCACAACGTTGATTAGAAAAAAAAGATTGAACTCAGGGACGGATGTATGGAGGCACCCCCCTGGAGTTCAAGAAACTCATTAGTACTGAAGAGTCTATGTTGCCAAATGCTTCCTTGATGTCAAGGAAGAGTGAGCAGGCTTTGAGCCAGAGCCTCTGAAGGCAGTGGATCTCATTGGTGAAGGCAGTGCAGGGGTCATAGGTGCTAAGACCAGGGAGCAAGCTGCACTGGTTAGGATTGATCAGGCTATGAGCATATATGACCAGGGAAAGATAAGAGGTAATGATTTGCTCCAGGATTTTTGAGACAGTCTGGAGCAGACTGATAATGCAGAAGGAGGAGGGTGAGGAGTAGTCTGCTTTCCTGGACTTAGAGAGTGTGACCCCATTGGCCTTTTTGAGCAAGGGTAGATGGAAGCTAAAGAGTCATTGCAGAGAGAGGAGCTGAAGTCGGACAGAGGGGTTTGCAAAGCAGACCTTCTTCCAAACACCATAGGGAATCTGGTTAGGGCCCGCTGCTGATGAATTTGAGGACTTGGCCAAGGCCCTTTACACTTCTTTGAGAAGGAGTGAAGGGAGGTCGTAGAAGTGTCTCTGTATGGAGGCGGTGGTAGGTGATATCTTAGGGGAAGAAAAGTGGCTTGGGAGGGCCAGGTTAATTTGTTTGGGGGAGAAGAGACTAGGAAAGAACAGAAAACAGGCAGAAACCCGGCCAGGGGGAGCCATTTAGCTGTTGAGACTGAGCAGGCATCAACCTTAGCTAGAAGGTTTCTCTAATGTTTTGCCTTAGCATTCTTGATGGCCCTGAAGTGGAAGGAGTAGGCCTCATGGGCCTCAGTATTGAGTGTCAGTGAAGGGGAGGAGTAGAACCTTCTGGAAGTGGCATTGAACCCATGCTGCAAGGTGGAGAGCAAGGGTGACCACTATGAGTTGGACCTGAGACAGGAACATTTTAGTGGCACTAGAGCCAGGAGCATGGTAGAAAGGACTCTGGGGTACAGATCGAACTAGGAGCTAAGTAGGAATATTGTAGGGAGGAGAGGAGGATGAGGTACCTCAACCTTTTATAGGACCTCAAGTACGGGAGGCCAGTCAACCTTGTTCCAATTAGAACAAGGAGGAGTAGTAATTATCATCCAGGGAGAGGAGAGTTTTATAAGAATGGGCATATGATTGGAGCCTGTGGAGGGGAAGTCAGTAGACCAGGAGTAGTAAAAGGAAGTTAGAGAACTGTTAGTGAAGGGCTGGTCCATGACGTTAGGCCTTATTGAAGAGTTAAAAGCAAACCTGGTGTAGATACTAGGAGTGTTATCTTAAATCTAGAGATTTTGGTTTTTTGTTAGACTTATTTAAATTTTTGTTTATAGAACAAGAAGGCATATGAAGCACTAGCTATGATGCCTAAAAAAAACAACCTCCCCCACAGTCTAGGCTGAATGACACAGCTAAAAGAACCCTCAGGGGTAGAAAAAACTACTTGCACCTCAAATCCCTTCTGTGAACTGCTCCACCCAATAACCCCAACCGCCAAGCGAAAAATAAAAGCTAGCTACCCATCAGTGCACTAAGAACCCATCCCAACCCCAAGAATGAAACAGATAAATGCAGAACCCAAACCAAACACCTAAGGGCCAAAGGTCACAACTAAATAACAAGATAGACTACACCTCAAGGTCAGGACATACCCAAGGGGAGGGGGCTGAAGCCCTGGACCCTAATGGTATGAGGAAAACTACTACAAAGGCCGCTAGGAAGAAGAGAGGAGAGAAGGTGTATGGCGGGTGTACCAGCGATCACATGTCTTCTGGGACAAACACCTGAGAGGATGTGACAGCAGGATGCCAGCCTATCTGATCCTAGAAAGAGAGAGAGGAGGGGTAGACCCAAGACCATACATAGCAGCTATCTGTACTAGTAATCACATTTGTGCCTAACCAGGCAACCTCTTAGGAGAACAAGAGAGCAAAGAGGTTGACCAAAACCTGTTGCCTGTTCTCTCCTACTGCAAACTGTAGTCCCAGCTATCTGCTGCTGGTGATAAGGGGGTTGGCAACTGTACCAACATATAAGTAAGGTGAGAAAGGAAGGAGACAAACATTGCAAGGATGAAAGACCCTAACCAGGAAGAAAATCAGGAGAGTAATTAAATAAATAAAGACCTCAAGGCAGAGGGGAAGTGAGCCCACCTGCTGGAACCCAGGCTAGATGGAGGGAGATGGAGGAGGGTGGTAGTGCCAGATGATAAAAGTCATGCTAGTAACAATGGTGTTGTATTTTCAACTGCCCGAGGTGTAGCAGAACTAAAGGATGATCTTAAACCTGTAATTTTTGTTTTTCTTTTATTCTTTTTTTGTTTATCTCACTGAGTATTTGTTTAGGATACAAAAAATGTATGGAGAGCTAGCTATAATAACAAAAAACCCATATTCCTCCTCTCACTACAGGAAAAAGCCAACCTCATAAGCCCCTCTGGTATGTAGCCAGCTATACATCTTGCCTTAAAGAAAAGAAAAACAGCACCTAGGGTAAGGAGACGAATAATAAAATCCTTACCCAGAAAGCTGAAAGGGCCAGGAAAACCTGCTAAGAAATCTCAAGGAATAAGAGAAAGGTTTGTAGCAAGCTATATAGGACTTGGAGCAACAGGTCCACTAGTTCAAGCAGAAAGCGATGCCTATAGTACACTTAGATAGGGGACCCCTCCTAGACCCACTCCAAGGAGACAGTATAATACCACGAAAGGAAAGAGGAGACCTTCCAGCTGTGAGAGATAATAGGGGGGTGAGGAGAGGGGGCAGTAGGGTACCAGCTGATCTGACTATAGCAATAGGGGAGCAGAGGAGTAGACCTGAAGTCCGTAAACACTATCTATCAGTAATCACACTCAATATCTGACTAGGCAGCCTCTTAGAGACATGAGGGAATAGGAACATCGATAGTCACCAGTTGGCTGTTCGCCCCAACAGAAAACTGGAATCTAGCCTGTGTGACAGTGATGGTTAAGAGGATGCCAACGGTATGAAGGCTAAGTGAAGCCAATACAGAAAGAAGGAAGAACTCTCTACCACAAGTAGTGGAAGGAGAAAGGGGTAGTAAGGAAACCCAGTGGTGCCCTGAGTAAAGTGTTAGGCGGCAGCCAATTCTAGGTCAGACAAATTGTAACCAGGGCTAATAAGGTTTCTCGGAGAGTGGTCAAGAAAGCTTGTAACAAAAGTATGTATCGAAGTATAATGAATATATTAATAAGATCTCTTCTCTGTTCGCTGATGATTCTGAAAGCTAAGGATTGTTTTTTTTTTGTTTAACTCAGATATTCTTTGTTAAGGTACAAGAACCTGCATGGAGTGCGAGCTAGGGCAAAAACAAAACCTTAATTCCAAATGAATTCCCCCGCGCCCCAGGGGCCAAAACAATGCCCCCAAGACCCTCTGGTATGGGCCTAACTGCACATCCCGCACCGCACAGGAACAATCATCCTTCACAGGGAAGGCAGGAAAGGGAAGAAAACCCTTCACCGTCATCTTGACAAAGAAAAGAATAGATTAGAAAACCCCCAAGTACTTCTACAGGTGTCCGCGAACAAATGTGTCCACTGTTGGGGCCACAGGAGGACCCTGGCGAAATGCCATGACGGGGCCGGCCAGCTCAATCCAGGAGATAGTGCAATACCAAGGTAGGCCAACTGGTCATTTGGCCGGGGGCGGGCCGCAAGTGTGGAGGGAGGAAGACAGGGGAGAGATCCCAGCAACCTGTCATAAAGGAGGGCAGCGGATACTACCAAGGAGGGAGGGGGTAGACCCCAGCTGTGAGGAGTCTGGTTGTAGAAAAGGTTGGATGGTGCCTGTAGTAACACCAGAGCCAGGAAAGAGTTGTAGAGGTGCCGTGAGGGTGGAAGAAGTGAGAGCAGTATCAAGTAATACTGGCAAGGAGGAGATGGGAGGGGTAGGCGGAAGTACTACCACCTCAGTGACGATAGGGCCAGAAGTCCAAGGCAGTAGGGTGCCAGCTGGTCCCAGAGGAGAGGAGAGGAAGAAGGAAAGATAGCAAAGATCCGGCCAAACAATACACTAGGAGGCTGCAAGTCGGGTCACAGAAGTAGGTGAGGCTACTCCTAATAGCCCAGAGGACCACCATCCCAACTGACCATCCAGCCATCACCAAGCTGCCAAAGCCAACCGTGCTGATGCTAAGTGAGGTGAAGCAAAAGCGGGGTAGAGAGGACAGAAAGCTCACGATGAGGCCCCCAGGGTGAGGAGAGGACCCCCATCCAGGAGAGGCAAGATTCCAGATCAGGGAAGGAGTAGAAGTGAGGCCCCAACGGGCAGAGGGATGGAAAAAAACAGCCTGCACACCCCAGCGGGGGGGTGCGTGGCTATAGAAAAGTGGTGCAGATTCCTCAGTGTTGAGTCGTTCCTGATTAGGAAATATTTTTCAATGACTGGAGGTGTAGTAGAGACAGAGGATGTTCTTGTAGTGGAGACAGAGGATGTTCTGAAAGCTAAGGATTGTTTTTTTTTTTTGTTTAACTCATATATTCTTTGTTAAGGTATAAGAACCTGCATGGAGAGCTAGCTATGGCAAAAACAAAAGCTTAATATCAAAAGAAACAAACAATAACGAAATATTTCTCCGGCAACAATCCCCACCTGTGAGTAATGCAACCGACCGCACCTGCCAGGGCGACTAATCATGAAAGAAAAGACAGGCCCCCTCCCACATGCAGGAAATACAAAGCACGGAAAGTTAAGTAAAAGCTAGAAAAGCCATCAAGAAAGAAGAAAAACCACCACTTCAATCTGAAACAGAATTGACACCGGGTGACATCCACGCCCCCCCCATAGCGGGGGGAAAATTGATTCTGGTATCAGAAATGTATCGCCCCAGGGCCCATAAGAGATTCTTGTCAGCCCAGAGGGGAGCCTCACTACCCAAGTCGACCACTCTAGGGATATGGAGCAGCCTCAAGGGGGCCTTCAAGGGGTAGGACAGGATGGCGTGCTGCATAGTCTCAGGCTCACGGCAGCATGCCGGGCAGGTGGCGGGCTTCTCTGGCTCATTCCAGGGGGTGTGTGCCATCAGATAGCTCTTTCCAGCTCTCATTTGATGTATTCTGCCTGCCAGGAAGTGCTCCAGCCCCATGAAGGGGTGCAGGGCTTCTGGCGGAGGACAGGGGTAGTACAGGGTGGGGGGGACTGCAGCACCCAGTCCTGGAGAAGGAGGGACTGGGTGGTAGATTTTAGGAGAGAGTACTTGTGCGAGGAGGGGAGAGTGTTGACTACCCTGGGGACCAAGTGCCTGTTCACACGTGGCAGAGTGCCCCTGATCGCAATTCGAGCGAGGGAGTGAGCTGTTCCATCAATGGAAAGGGGGGATCGTACCGCCGGAGAGGCCCTGGGGGTCTTCCAGAGAAGGGGGTAGGCATTGCCCTTCCGTCCGACACACAGGACCCGGTTGGAATCCACGGCCCTCTTCGCTGAAGCAGAGGAGAAGGACAGAGGGAGCCTAGCCGCAGCTCGGGTCACCTCGGGTGGTGAGCAGGCCATCCTCAAGGCCGCCATGCCGCGCTTGTGGGGGAGAAGGACTACCAGAGGGGGGATGCTGGCCTGGCAGGGGAGGATCGAGGTCCGGGTACAGTGGAAGCAGTTGGTCACCCAGCGGAGGACACGGTTCCAGAAGACCTCCATCTTGTGGAGTTCAGAAGTGTTGGTGACCAGAAGATTGGCCCCGTAGGAAAGAATCAAAAGGATGAGCCCCACAGCGAGTCTCCTATTAAGATAAGGAGGCAAGCCTTTGCCCCGGCGAGACAGCTGTCTTACGATGGCGCACGCCCCCTGGGCAAGGGCCAATCGTTTTGCGAAGTAAGGTGAGGTCTTCAAGCTAGGGCTGAACCGGTAGCCAAGCCAGCGAACTAGCCTGGCAGGGTGGAAGAGAGTGCCGTCCAAGGTAACTGGGGTGTAGCAACGAGCCCCGTGATTCCTTGAGGTCCTCCAATGGGAGAGCTCAGTCTTGGACACAGAGAAGGAAATGCCTATCGCACCTGCCCTTCTCTTTAAAGCTAGAAAGTAATGCCAGAAACTGTGGATGTTGCGTCTGTAAGAGGGAGAAGCTACCATAACAGTGAAATCATCAACATAGGAAAACATAATTCCCTTGGGAATATCCAAATGAAGAGGAGACATATAAATGACAAACAGGAGAGGAGAGATAGGAGACCGTTGTGGTGCATCCACCTGAACTGGAGAGAATACATTAGGAAACTCTTGAAAGAGAAGATGACAATGTCTGTTAGAAAGGAAAGACTGAACCCAGGCGCAGATGTACAGAGGCACTCCCCTGGACTTCAGAAAAACAGTGAGCCATGACCAGTTGATGTTGTCAAACCCCCCCTTGATGTCAAGGAAGAGTGACGAGGCTTTGAGCCTAGGCAGCTGGAGGTAGCGGATCTCGTGGGTGAGGGCGGTGCAACCATCATAGGTGCTGAGCCCGGGGAGCGAGCCACATTGGTTTGGGTTGATCAGGCCACACAAGAAGGTGACTAAAGATAGAGGGGAGGCAACAATCCTCTCTAGAATTTTCGAAACAGTCTGGAGGAGGACGATAATATGGAAAGAAGCGGGTGAGGAGTAGTCTGATTTACCTGGCTTGGAGAGAACAACTCCATTACCCTTTTCGAGAGAGGGTAGGTGGAAGCCGAACGACAGCAAGGGTGAGAGGAGGTTGACAAGGAGGGAGGGGTTAGCCGCATGGACCCTCTTCCAGACTCCATACAGGATCTGGTTAGGGCCTGGTGCTGAAGAGTTTGACAACTTAGACAGGGCCCTCTGGATTTCCTCGGGTAAGAGAGGGGGAGAGTCATGGAAAGGCCTAAGAATTAATGGAGTGGGAGCAGGGGTCTTATGAGGGAAGAAGTGGTTTAGTAGAGCTGAGTTGATCTGCTCAGAGGAGGAGAGGTTAGGGAAAGAGGGGAAGCGGTCGGGGACCCGACCAGTAGCAAGCCTCTTGGCCGTCCAGACAGAGCGGGAGTCAACCTTGCTCAGAAAACTCTTCCAGTGCTCTGCCATTGCTTTCTTGATGGCCTTGAAGTAGAGGGAGCGGGCCTTGTGGGCCTTAGCGTTTAGTGTTGATAATGGGGAGGAACGGGATCTTCTAGCAGCCGTATTGAACACATGGCGTAGCGAGGACAGGAGGGGAGACCACCAGGGCTTGGACCTGAGGGAGGGAGGTTTTAGTGGGGCTGGGCCCAAGAGCAAGGCTCAGAGGGCGCCAAGGTGATGGTCGAACCAGGAGCTGAGGGGAGAAGCTATGGGGAGGAGAGGTGGTGGGGGGATATCAACCCCTTGCAGGGCCTCCAGCACTGGAGGCCAGTCCACCTTGTTCCAATCTGGACTAGGGGGGGCCTTGTGCATTAAAGGAGAAGAAAGTTTGATAAGAATGGGGACATGGTCTGAGCCAGTGGAGGGAAGATCAACAACCAAGAGTGGTGGAAGGGAGCGAGAAGCTTGTTAGCAAAGGCCAGGTCAGGCACACTAGGTCTGGCTGCCAGATCACAAGGGTAATCTGGTGTAGATACCAGGGGTATAGAGGAGGCTGTAGCCAGCCTCTGAGGCCGCCTCAAAGTAGGGAGAGGATACCAGGAGATCCTGGTGTGAAAACTGACACAAAGGGTCAGACTGGAGGTGATAAAGGTTGAAATCCCCAAGGGTAAGGATGGGAAAATCATGGAGAGGAAAGGCATCCACTGGTGTTACCGTCCGGTGGTGAGAGGAAACAAAATAAATAAAATACAAGTTGTAAATCCGAAACACGTGGAGAGAAGAGGAAAACAAGCTCCTAGGCAAGTGGATGTCTAGTGCCATGAGGCCAGGCCGATCAAAAAAACAGGGAAGAACAGGGTAGGCTCCGAGGAGCTCCTGATAAACAAAGAAGGCTACGTTAGGCTTGTGGCCTAAGGCGACAGGAGGGGAGAAGCATTTATACATGGAAAAGGATGGCAGCTGCCTCTGCCAGACCGGGGGGTCTTGGAGGGCCACTACCTGAGGAGGAGAGGGCAGTGCAACAAGGCTGTTAAACAAGGAAAGAAAAATATTCTAGCTTCCTAGGCAGTTATGTTGGACAATGGAAAGAAAAGGCAGGAAAGTAGGGGTTGACGGCAATGGGTCCATCAAGTCTGGATCCATGGGTTGTACTATCACTTATGGAAGGAGGTTGGAGGGAACGGAGATGGGCTGCAGGATTCCCCTAGGGAGGCGAAGAAACCAGCAGCCTGGGAGGAAGGCACGGGAGCTCGAGGCACTGGAGCAACGATGGGTCGGGGGTGGCTAATGGGTCAGCCTCTGGGAGGAGGGGGGTAGGAGTGCGGGCATTCTCTTGTCGGGCGTCGTCTTGGTCCATGGTGTCATCCCCCCCTTCATCTTCAGCCCCAGACCCTGAGGCCTGCTGCATCGGTTGGGAAGGATGAGAGGGGCAGGACCTGTAAGTAGCAGGATAGCCACCGGAGAAGTTTGCACATTTGGGAGGGGAGGCTGGACAGCAGCCGATGATGGGTTTGAGGAAGCCCAGCTTGGGGCACATTGGGTTGGGGCAGCAGTGGTTGGCCCTTGTGTGGTTTGACGTACAAATCAGGCACAGAGGAATGCTGGCAGCACAAGCCGGACCTGGGTGTCCAAACTTCCAGCAATGTCTGCATTGCATGAACTTGTTCTAGGAAACCGTGTTTTGGACCTTGCGGAGCTTAGAGTAGAGTAGAATTCTGGAACCAACATGGGCCACATCAGCGGGGGCGACGATAATAACCACTGAAGTGAGGACTTTGCGACGGAGGGGGTCAGGCTGGAGATAGCGTGCACCAAAGATGTCGACATCCTTGCCGTTCTTGATAGACTCGGTGAGTGCAGGGCAGAGGTCGTGTTGGTCCTCAGAGAGGAAGGCAACTGGGAGGCCGTGGATGACCAGCTGCACCTCACTAGGCGCGGGACGGAAGGGGCCGTAGGGGTTGTCCCCAACTACGAAGGACTGGTTGACTTTATTGGCAAGTACCTTGTAGTAGGGGGTATAGCTGGTAGTGGGAGTGAGGGGATCAGTGGCAAGGAGAGAAATAACACCACGCGGGTCAACCATTCTTGAGAAGGAGACAGGGAAAGAACAGTTTGCCTCCTGGAGCACGGAGGCTACGATCTTGGGGGTGGTGGCCGCCAGGCATGTTGCATCGAGGTGGAGGGCCGGTGTGGTTATGGGTGTGACGAAGTAGCATTCGGCAGCTGGAAGGTGGGCAGCCTCCCATACCCAGGAGGGGGCAACACCCGACGCCGCAACTTGGGCTACAGTGGTCATCTTCTTCTTGCCCTTGGCACTGCCCTGTGGGACTGCGCCCCTAGGGGGGGCTGCAGCGCTGGCGTAGGACGAGGAGGGGGGGGCTAGAGTAAGGAAGGAGGGGGCAGGGCCAGGGCGGAAGGTGGACTTCTCTGGAAACTCGCCCAGGGCAAACTGGAAGGCCATGAAGGAACGGGGATGTCTCGCGGCGAAGGTGTCTGGATTACTATACCACACACCTTCTACCTGCATGGGGGAGTCGAGGTCCTCGACTGGGATGTCTAGGATGTAGCCAGGGGGGGGACGGTAGTTTGCTCCCGGAGGAGCAGACAGAGGAGGGGGAGGTGGCCGGTATCTAGCCTGTTTGGGAGGAGGAGCGGGGGGGTCTAAAGAGGCAGCCGAGGAGCGGGCAGCTGATGCCGTGACTCTCAGGGACAGGTCTCAGACCGAAGCATCTAGTGCAGGGAGTGAGGAAGGAACCCTGGGGGCAGCCATTGATGACTGCTCCAAGGCCTCAATTCTTTGAATTATGTTGCCTATCTCGTCAAGGGCGGTGCAGAGCAGCGGGAGGAGTATGGCTTTACCTGTTGACAGTTCTTGAAGTGTGGAGTCAGTTGGCAGGGGGATTGGGGGGGCTGCCCGCTCTGTGGCGGAGAGTACGGGCCAGCTCTTCTCTGACAAGAGAAAGATGAGCAGGAAGAGAGGGGGTTGGTAGCCTTGACTCATGGGGCGAAGCGCGGCTCGAGGCTCGAGAGCTAGACCTTGAGGGTCCCAGACCAGACCCCTCCATGGTGAAGGGGGCTGTGTGGGGTACTGAGGGGGCTGTGCACTTAGAGACTGAAGCCTAAGCAAGGGGAGGAATTAGGTGTGTGGAGATGGTGACCATGCAAAACACTGGAGTTTTGCCTGGCTGAATGCGGTAATGTTTTTAAGAGAGAGGAAAGTGGAGGTCGCGGAGTGTGTTCTGAAAGCTAAGGATTTTTTCTGTTTTTTTCTTTTTTTTTTTGTTTGACTGATTTTATTATTTGTTTATGGGACAAAAAGGCATATGGAGCGCTAGCTATGACGCCTAAAAAACCGCCCCCCCCGGCCCAGGCCGAACGACAGAGCTAAAAAAACCCTCTGGGGTAGAAAAAACTACACCCGCCCGAAATCCTTCCCGTAGACTACAAACCAATAACCCCCACCGCCAAGCGACAAAAGAAAGCTTGCTACCTAACAGTGAACCAAGAATACGCCTAACCCCAACACCGAAACACCTAAAGGCAGAAACCCAAACCGAACCCACTAGAGGCCAATGGCCACAACTCAAATCCATCATAGGAACCCCTAGACCATATGACGAGGGCCAGGAGGAGGGAGCCGAAGCCCCGGGCGCAGAGGGTATAAGGGAGACCACCCTGAAGGCGGCGACCCAGAAGCGAGGAGAGGAGGTGTGTGGCAGGTGTGCCAGCGACCATGTGTCCTCTGAGACATTCGACGAGTGAGGCAGTAAGGTGCCAGCTTGAGTGGAGGTGGTAGTAGGGTACCAGCCGATCTGACCGTGGAAAGGAGCCCTAAGCGAAGCAGGTGTTTTACCGCGTCTCTCATGTAGTCCCTTGTTCTGGGAGAGATAGCGTCACTGTAGTGGAAGGGATCCCACCACCTGCCAGCCAAAAAGGCCCCAAAGAGTAGAGGAGGGGTAGACTCAATTCCGTGAATGACAACTATTGGTAATCGCGTTCGTGTCCAACTAGGCAGCCTCTTGCCGGGGCAAGAGAATGGAGATATTGAGTGTAGCCTGTAAGCTGTTCTCTCCTACTGCAACTGTAATCGCAGCCATCTGTTGAAGGTGAAAAAGGGGGTTGCCGACCGTGCCAACGCCTAAGCGAGGCGGGGTAGAAAGAGGGGAAACATCACGAAGATGAGAAGCCTCAACCAGGGATGGAACCGAGGGAATCAAGAAATAAATGAGGACCCCAAGGGAGAGGGGAAGCGCGCCCACCTCCCGTAGCCGAGGCTAGATGGAGGGAGATGTGGGGGGGGTGGTGGTGCTAGACGATGAAAGCCACGATAGAAATCATGGTGTTGAGTTTTCAATCGCCGGAGGTGTAGCGGAGACGGAGGATGTTCTGAAAGCTAAGGATTTTGTTTTTTTTTGTTTAACTCATTGATTATTTGTTTAGGGTACAAAAAACGTATGGAGCGC
>LN891149.1:89330-101816 GCA_900010015.1 Tuber aestivum
ACGGTAGACCGAAGTCAATACCTCCGGGTGGGAGAGGAGAGAGCCAGACTCCCCTAGGCCGAGGCCAAAGGCATGAGTGGGCGGGAGGGAGGAGAATGTTTCGCGATGAAACAAAAAACTCACGATAAAAACCGTGGTGTTGAGTTTTCAATCGCCGGAGGTGTAGCGGAGACGGAGGATGTTCTGAAAGCTAAGGAGGCACCACAATATTGATATTTCATGTCTGGGTGGTTGCGGGCTACATCTATCTATTACCAAACAATGTACCATTCCTAATTTCCATCCCCTACTATCGTATGGGGAATCCGTTTTACCCTGACAAACTTTACGTCTTGCTCGGACTACAGTCTCTATGCGTTGTCTTGTTTCCGTGAGGGCATTTGAAACCTCTCTGGTGAAAATGCATGATCCCTTCACCTCAGAGGTTTAGGTATGAGTAAGTGGTCTCGCTTCGAGCCAACTTATCATCCTGCTTACTCTGACTGGAGTGATCAGCTCCGTCGAGAGTCTTATCAACTGCCTCATTAACTTCTCAACTTGACTGTATTGACTTTGAGGACTTTCCGCCACGATCGGACTAGTCAACATCGGGGGAACGTTTCTTACCCATGGATAGGCCTCCGGTTGGCTCTATACTATGCATGCATTAGCCTGGGCTTCGTGCCTCATTCATACGGGCACGTCCCGATAACTCATTAGACTCTTAGTGATTTCCTCCCAACCCTTGCTGTCCATGTTGGCAGTAGTCAACCTCGCTTAGCTCGTAGCTCCATGGTTACCCATCTGATTGACTCCATTCCACTTTTCAGACATGGCCTGAGGTCCACTCTTATATATCCTGCGAACAGCTTTCGGTCAGTGAGATGGCAACGACCTATATGATGTTATGAAGCATGCTTCATTTTCACCAGTTTATACTATCAGGATACCAAATTTAGACAACACTATTACTGCGCGCTGGGCCCATGGCAGGGCCGGAGGGGGGTGTTGGCTATGAAATCTTCACGGTTTTCAGGAGATCTGTGCGCAGGGGGGGGGTCTGTGCATTCATATGTGTAACATAATGCTAGTATTCCTTCACATCTCTCATGTAGTTCCTTGTTCTTAAAGAGATAGTATCACTATAGTGAAAGGGATTGCACTACCAGCTAGCTGAAGAGGACCTCTGACAGACCAACCTGTAAGGAGTGAGAGGGCCCTGTAATAGTAGACCAAAGTCAATATGCTAGGTGGAAGAGGAGAGTAAAGTCGGACACTCCTAGGCCAAAACTAAAGGTAGGAGGGGGTGGAAAAGTGGTGATGATTTCATGATCAAACTCCTGATATTGAGTTTTGAATCATGGGAGAGTTATCAGAGATGGAGGGTGATCTTAAAGCTAGAGATTTCTTTTTTTTTGCTTAACTTATGTATTCTTCGTTAAGGTATAAGAACCTGCATAGAGTCTTAGCTATGGCAAAAACAAAACCTTAATATCAAAAACAACAACCAGTAATGAAACATCATGTGCCTGAAATCCCCGCCTGTGAGCAATTCAACCCACTGCATCCACTATGGCAACTACTTGCAAAAGGAAAGGCAGATTTCTTCCCATGTGAAAGAAAAATAAAAGAGAAAAAGACAAAGCGAGTAAAGCCAACAGAAAGAAATATAACTTCAATCTGGGAAAGAATTGTCACTGGGCCAGGCCCATGCCCCTCCTATTGCCAGGGCAAAATTGGATCTAGTCTCAGAAATGTAGTATACCAGGCCCTGTAAGAGGTCTTCATTGGCCCGGAGAGGAGTGTCACAGTCTAAAGTGACCACTCCTGAGATATGCTAGAGTTGTGAGGAGAACTGGGACAGGAATGAGAGGATGGTGTGCTACATGGTCTCTATCTCAAGGACATAGGATCAAGTAGGTAGTGGGCTTGTCTGGGTCATTCCAGGAGGTATGGGCAGCTAGATAGCGCTTTCCAGCTCTCAGCTGATATATTCTCCCTGCTAGGAAGTAGTCCAGACCCATAAAGGGGTACAGGGCATCGGGTGGAGAGAATGGGTAGTATTGGGGAGGGAGGGCCTGTAGAGCACAGTCCTGGAGGAGCAGAGACCTGGTAGTAGTCTTGAGCAGAGAGTTCTTCTATGAGGAGGTGAGGGTGTTGGTAGTACCGGAGACCAAGCACCTGTTTAAGTCTAGCAAGGGCTCTTTGGTAGAAGGTAGGATAAGAGGCTGGGTGGTACTATTAATGGTAAGGTGAGAGCAGACTGCTGGAAATGGCCCAGGGGTCTCCCAGAACAGAGGATAGTGGTTGCCCTTCAACCCAACCGAGAGCTCTTGGTTAGAGTCTGAGGCCCTCTTGACTGACACTAAGGGAAAAGCAAGGGAAAGTCTAGTCAGTGCAGGATTTTCTTAGGGGGTCAGCAGGCCAACCTCAGTGCTGCTGTGCAGCGTCTCTGAGTAAGGAGTACTACTAATGTGGAGATACTGGCTGCACAGGGAAGGATAGAGGTACAGGGAAGGTGGAAACAATTGGTCACCTACTAAGAACCTAGTTCCAGATGACCTGTATTTTATAAAGTGCAGAGGCATTGGGTACTAACTGGTCACCTCCATAGGAAAGCATTGAAAGGATGAGACCTACCACCAACCTTTTGTTAAGGTAGAGGGGTAGACCCCTGTCTGCAGGAGACAGTTGTCTGATAATGATGAACACAGTCTGTGTAAGAGCCAGCCGCTTTATAAAGTAGGGAGAAGTTTCTAACCTATGGGTAAACCAGTAGCCAAACCAGTGTACAAGCCCAGTAGGATGGAAGAGAGTGCTGTCCAAGGTAGCAGGAGTTGAGCAAAGGACCCCATAATTCCTTGAGGTCTCCCAGTAGGTGAGCTCAGTCTTGGGTATAGAGAAAGACATGCCTATAGCCCTCACTGTCTGCTTCAAAATCAAAAAATAATGTTGTTGGTACTGCATGTTGCGCCTATAAGAAGGAGAGGCTATGTTGACAGCAAAGTCATCAACACAGGAAAACATAATCCCCTTAGAGATGGACAAGTAAAGAGGGGACCCATAGATGACATATAAGATAGGAGAAATGGAAGACCCTTGTGGAGCTCCTACTTGAACTAGTGAGAACACGTTAGGGGCTACCAGAAAGAGAAGACAACAATGTCGAATAAAATGGGAAGATTGAACCCAGGCACAGATAGATGGAGGCACTCCCCTCAACTTCAAGAAACTAGTTAGGACTGATGAATTAATGTTATTAAACCCCCCCTTGATATCAAGGAAGGCAGAAGAATCTTTAAGCCCAGACCTCTGAAGGTACCAGATGTCATGGATGAGGACAGCAGAAATATGATAGATGCTGAGACCAGAGAGCAAGCTACTTTAACTACAACTAATCAGGCCACGAGCTGGGATGACCATGGAGATACAAGAGGAAATGATTCATTCAAGGATTTTAGAGACAATCTGAAGCAGAATAATAATATGGAAGGAGGAGGGTGAGGAGTAGTCTGGATTCCCCGGCTTAGAGAGAACAATCCTACTGGCTATTATGAGAAAGGGTAGGTGGAAGCTAAAGAGCAAGAATAGGGAGAGGGGCTAAACTAGGAGGGAGGGATTTGCTGAGTGGACCTTCTTCTAAACAGCATATAGGATCTGGTCAGGGCCACATGCTGACAAATTTGAGGATTTGGCTAGGGCCCTTTGCACTTCCTCAGAAAGGAGTAGAGGGCAGTCACAGAAAGGCCTGATTATGGAGGGGGTAGAAGGGGATACCTCGGGTGCAAAGAAGTAGCTCAGCAGGACTAAGTTGATCTGTTCGGGAGAGGAGAGGTCAGGCAAGAAGGGAAAATAGTCAGGAACTCAGCCAGTAGTAAGCCTTTTAGCTGTCTAAACACAGTATGAGTCAGCTGTGGCCAGGATGTTTTTCCAGTGTTCTGCCTTACACTTCATAATAGCTTTAAACTAGAGGGAGTCAGCTTTGTGGGCCATAGCGTTAAGTGTGGTTGAGGTGGAAGAGTGGGACCTTCTGGCAGTAGCATTTAAATCATTTAGCAAAGTGCAAAGAAGGACGGACCACCAGGGTTTGGACCAGTGGAAGGGATATTTTAGTACCACTGGGGCCAAGAGTAGGGCACAGAGGGCGCCAAGCTAGCGATTGAACCCAGAGCTGAGTGAGGATGCTGTAGGGAGGGGAGGGAGAGGGGGTATGTCGACCTTTTAGAGGCTCTCAAGTACAGGAGGCCAATCAACCTTGTCCCAATTTGGGCTGCCAGGAGTAGTGATTATCCAGTGAGAGGAAAGTCCTATAAGGATGGGGACATAGCCAGAAGCCATGCAGGGGAGGTCAGCTGACCAAGAGTGGTAAAGCGGGGCAAGAGAACTGTTAGCAAACACCAGGTCGAATACTCTGAGCCTTGTAGTAGGATTGAAGAGAAACTTGGTCTGAATGTTAGAGGTGTTGAGTAGACTGTAGCTGGCCACAGAGGCAGCCTCAAAGTAGGGACATCCTGGTCCGCAGAATAACACAATGGGTCAGAAAGAGGGTGATGAACGTTGAAGTCTGTCAGGGTAAGAGTAGGAAAATTATGAGTGGGAAAGGCATTCACCAGAGACACTGTTCAGCAGTGAGAGGAAACAAAATTAATGGAATACAAGTTGTCAATCTGCAAAACATAATGGGAAGAAGAAAACAATCCTCTACACAAGTGGATGTCTAGTTCCATAATGTCAGGACACTTAAAAAAGTAAGGAAGGAGGGGATAGACTCCAAGGAGATCCTGG
Organism: Tuber aestivum; assembly: GCA_900010015.1. NCBI lineage: Eukaryota > Fungi > Ascomycota > Pezizomycetes > Pezizales > Tuberaceae > Tuber > Tuber aestivum. Next base: position 94,095 of record LN891149.1, read on the forward strand.
GAAATATAAAAGGCCACCTTGGACTTTTGGCCTGATGTGAGAAGAGGAAAAAAGCAATTATACATAGAAAAGAATAATAGCTTTCCTGCCAGACTGGGGGGTCTTAGAGGACTACTGCCTGAACAGGGGAAGGCAACATGGTGAGGCTGTTAAATAGGGAAAGAAAAATATTCCAGCTCCCTCAGCAGTTATGTTGAACAACGGAAAGAAATAAAAGGGAAGAAGGGGATAGTGGCAATGTGTCCACCACACTTGGATCCATGGGTTGTACTATCACTTATTAAAAGAAGTAGGGGAAAATGGGGACATTCCACAGGACTCTCCTGGGGAGGTAAAGAACCCAGCAATCCAGGAGGAGGATGCAGGGGTTTGTGGCCCAGGAGCTATAACAGCATGGCGGAGTATGTTCATGGGATCAGTAGGTATGGGCAGAGGCGTTAGTATGCAGGGCTCATCAGGTAGGGCATTGTCCTGGTCGATAGTATCTATCCTGCCTTAACCTCTCCTTCAGAGTCTGAGGACAGTGACTAGGGCAACTGGGAAGGGTGAAAGGCACAAGATCTGTCTGTGGCAGGGTAGCCTCTAGCACAGTTTGAGTACTTGAGAGGAGATGCAGGGTAGTAGCCAATCACAGGTATGAGGTGGCCCAGGTTGGGGCATAGTGGATTGAAGCAGTGATGGTTGGCTCTCATGTGGGTAAATGTACAGTGTCTCGTCAGAAGTATTCGTGATCTGAGACATGTTTAATTGCGGTTGTGCCATTGGACTGGTGGGACCGGTGGGACCAGTGGGGCAATGGTGGGGTTGTCAACGGCATACTCCTTGTGCACTGTGAGCAGCATCAATTCTCAATGATCAACCCTCAACTATTAACAGTTAATTATCAATAAACTACTACTTATATTTTAGAGGAACAAAATAATAAATAAAACTAGCTAAGACTTTGTATAACCACCCCTTGCTTCCAATACTGCAGCTACTCTATCAGGTATTGATTTCCACAACTTTTCAAAAAACTCCTCAGGAATTGTCTCCCAAACCAAAGGTAACACTTGTGCAAGTCTCTTCTTAACAGCTTCTTTTCCTCCTGGGGTATCTCCAATCCTTGGATACTGCTGATGCAATTGCTTTTTAAGCTCAACCCATACATGCTTAATAGGATTTAAATCAGAGGAGTATGGGGGATGGTCCACCAATTCAATACAATTCCTCTCAAACCAAGCCATAACACTATAAACCTTGTGAACAGAAGTATTGTCTTGCTGAAAAAAAATATCTTCAAGCTGCATACCAAAGGAAATCATCTGATGAATAACAGGAAAAAGAGGTCTTCTTAAGAGCCTAACATACCTGGTCTTATTGACATTTTAGGTAATAGGAACCAAGGGACCTTTTCTCTTCCCCCGAAAGCACCACCATACCATTAATAAAATTCCCTTATCCTTTTCCTTTAGACGAACACAATCAGCTAGCCACTGCTCCCCAGGTTCTCTGAAAACCCACTACTGCCTAGGATCCTTGGATTTCTCTACACTGCACTCATCACTTCAAATGACTCTCTCAAAATCCTGAGCAGTACAATCCTTATAAGTCTTAGTGCAGCGTAATCTTCTAGCAATATGCACAGGCTTGAGCTTTGGTCTTACTTGGACTACCCATTTTTTGATATTGGTTTCTCTGAATATTCTATCAACTATAAATTTGTTAGAGAATCATATCCGATCACTCAAATGAGTACAAGGAAGTGGGTGTTACCAGTAGAGAGAGAAACACCCAGTGCATAATCATCTCTGAAATCTGATCTGGTCATTTTCCGGTTGGATTTGGCTACCCGGATGATTGTACAATGCGGTTGCTGGCTGAGAGTTGGTGAGCGACTGGGATAAGGGAGATTATCCAGTGACTGGTGGTTACATGCATGAGTGAGGAAGCTTTTAATAGTTGTCCATGGCCAGCTGAGAACTTGAGCAACAAGAGCAATATTCTGGAGGCAGTAGAAAAATCCAATGATTATGCCTTGTTCAACATTAGTCATTTCTGTTCTGGAGGTCTTTGGAGTTCATTTTTTTTGATGTATATCCAGTTAGGTTAATCATTAAAAATAATTCAGGACTCGGATATGATTATTAAAATAGACTCGAAGGAAGTGGTACTATCATGGTATAGGACAGGTATGGTAGGTATGGTCGCCATCAATGGCGAGGTGGCATTTAGCGAGGCGGCATTTGGCAAGGTTGCTTAGTAAGGCATGTTTCACAAACTCTTCTGATGAGGCACTGTACAAACTGGATAAGGTGCGATAGAGGTAGTACATGCTGGGGTAGGGTACCCGAATATCCAGCAGTACCTACACTCCATGAATATGCTCTTGGAGACCGTATTCTACATATTTCAAATTTAGCTGTAGAGGAGGATTTTGGGTCCAATACAGACCACATGGCAGGATGAGGGGGTACAAATAGTAGCCACTGAGGTGGTGGATGTGTGTAGGAGATGACTCAGCTGGAGGAAACGCACCTCAAAGATATCAACATCATTGGCATTCTTGATAGAAGTAGCTAGGACGGGGAAGTGGCCTGTTTGATCTTGAGGGAGGAAGGCAACCAGGGAGCTATGGATAACTAGCTGCACCTTCTTAAGTGCAGGGTTAAAGGGCTGGTAAGGGTTGTTGCCAGCTGGGAAGGACTGGTTGATCCTGTTGGTGAGTGCCTCATTGTAGGGGGAGTAACTAGTAGTAGAGGTATCGGGGTCTAACATAAGGAGTGTACAGATGCCACATGTATTAATACTAGTGGAGAATGAGCCGGGAAAGGGACAGGTTATCTGGCGAAGGATGGAGGCTACAATATCTGCAGCAGTGCCCTAAAAGCGAGTAGCTTTGGGGTGTTAGTCTAACAGGGGCTCCATCAGACAGATGGTTCCTATGGATGCAACTGTATCAAATTTTGAATCTCTTGCACAAAGCTTGTGCAAAGTGTAAGGAATAAAAGTAAAACAGAAAAACTTAATATCATTAAGCTCAGGCTTATCTCAATTAAAGTCTCTCCAGAGGATGTTGATTGTGTCGGGGCGAGAGTTCATGTAGAATCTTTAAGTAGTTAGACTTATACCAAAAACTCCCCCGTTAGGTTACCCTAACCAATATGAGTATGCCCTTCTCCGTATGGGTTGCCCAGCACCATTACCATGTCCACGAAGGGCCTAAGGTGTCAGCACACTCTATTAGAAATCTCCTATATGTATATTAGTTCCTGCAAGGTGTTTACCAATACACCTGCCGGAGTGAAAGCCTCTACACATTAGAGCCTCTCCAGTGGCTAACTGTCCAGACTCCTAGGAAAGCTAACTAAATGACTCTCTTCCTATATGCTATGACCTATGCAAGTACTGAAAAAGGACAAACCTGAGTTGGACAACCAAACACTCAAATGGGTAAGCTTCACTCACTTACAAATCACAGAGGCAAGTCCAGCCTTCTCACACGAAACAGTTTTCCGAAATTAGGTTTGTGCAGATCAATTGATATGAAGAAACAAAAGAACAACCAAAGAAGAAAATATCAAACATAGGTACAGGTTATCGTGTCCGTCGTTGACCCTTTTTGTTGTTGTTTTCACAAGTTCCTCTCCACAGCTCATTCATTGGGTTCACCTCTTGTCCAAAGAGGGAGGAAGGAAAAAAATCCCTTTAGGTCCTCTCTGGTCCACAGCACACCACCATGGTCAGTTACAATCAAACCCTAACAAAAAGAAACAAAAAAGCCTAACCATAATTACAGAATCAAACTCAGGTTTCAAACAAAAGAAAACAAACACATTTTTCCCTCCACACATGCACCCCAGTTTTTAATGACATCGACCCCGATGTCTATTCTCCATTCAAACCAACACATTTCCACCTTGCATGACTAAAAAAGAAAAAAACCAAGGAAACCAGAATCACACTAATGCCTACTTCCACTGTTGATATCAGAAAGATCAAAGGCCCGCTGTCCAACTTGCCAGACGCCTTGTACATCTCCCATCACACCCCGTTTATACTCTATTCCAGACTTCTCCACTACCATTGAATCCACTGCTACCGGGTAGTCTTTTGTTTGAGGAATATAGAGAAGCAAATCATCAAGGTGGAACCGTTTTGTGATCTCAGGTGGGTCATGTAACTGACGAACATGTGCGCTGACTCCAGACTTTGAAAGGCGTTCCAGGATTCGAGGTGTTGACCATCGGGGTTCTAATTTCCTTCCTTTGTCCTTTGCCAACTGAAAATCTCGGACAAGAACCAAATCACCAGGCTGAGGTTGTCTATAGCCTTTGGTAGCTCGTGCCTTTAACTGATCTTGATGCTTTGCGAATTGGTAGCCTGCTCGGGCCGCTTTCTCATCTCGGGAATCCATAAGAGAGTGTGTTTGCTCTTCGTTTAATAACAGGGGATCATCCATGGGTGCTGTCTTCCGCTTCAACCAGGTTTGTATTTCAGCTTCTGATTTTTGTGTGACTGCAGGATTGTATCCCAGAAGAATTTCCGCTGGTGAGTATCCATGAAGGCGTATACAACAGGTATTCATGCTCAAAACAATATTGGTAATTTGTAGACCCCAGTTGCGAGAAGATCCTTGTGATATGCAATTAACTCGAATGCGACCCATAAGCATTTGAACATATCTTTCGCTTAACCCCACTGATTGCGGATGTGAAATTGCTGACTTAAAATGCGACACTACGTGATCAGTCCACATGTTCATAATCAAATTACCCATAAAGTGACTGCCATTGTCTGTGTAGACTGTCAATGGCCAGCCAAAAATCGGAATGATGTGGTCAAGGAGGGCCTTCATCGTTGATGTTTGATCAGTCCTTTTCGCACCAAATGACCAGAGAAAACGTGAGAATTAATCGATTATAATGAGGATATAAGTGTGACCAGTTGTTGTACAAGGTGGATTGATTGGTCCTACATAGTCCATTCTGATCATATCCAAAGACCGAAATTGAAGGATAGGTCGTATAACTCCAGCTTTTTGAATCTTAGTAATCCGTTGGCAGGTATCGCATGAAGATACCCATCTTCCGATATCATCAGTACAAGAAGGCCAGTAGACTTTGCCATGAGCTCGTCCCAGGGTAATCGATGTTGCGAAATGTCCATGCTCCTCGTGAAGATTTCTCAAGACCCTTTCCACATCCTTTTCCAACACACAACTTGCAAGCTCGCCATTCCTCTCCCAAAAGAACAACCTTGGCTCAGATCCATCCGCCAGCACATCCCTCCGCATCATCCTTTCCAAGACCCTTCTCTTTCCCCTATCCAAATTCATTTTGCCTGCTCCCACAACACCAAAGTCCATCTCATCCAACCTTGCCTGTGCAACAGCTCCATACATACCCAACTCCAGCCACATCCTCCATCTTTGCCTTCTCATATCCTTTGCTACCTCCTGTAGGCTCTCCAACTCAATCCTGCTCCCACAATCTACCCCTTCTTCCTGTAGACAAAACAGTCCAATTCCTCCTATTAATTCTTCTCGTTTAATGAATACTTTCTTGCACTCAACCTTTTCTTCCAGCTTCCAGAACAATTTTTTATTTCGCAACAAACTTGCCAGAAAACAATTAACTGGGACATCAGTAGGTAATCCAGATACTGGAATGATGCTCTGACTTTTTGGGTGCAGTCCTTCACTATCTTCAGCTGCGTGTTTTGTCATCAACCAGGTTGGAAGTCGTGAAAGTCCATCCGCAATTCCCATGAAGTGTGTCTTTGCTGGTCAGTAAAGCAGTCAGAAGTTGTATTCTCCCAGCCGTTCTTGCCATTTCGCAATCCTACCATGCGCATCATTGTCTGGACCGGTAAGAAGCGTCTTCAAAGCCTCATAGTCGGTATAGATTAGAATTGGATATAGGGAAGCCACAACCATCCATCGGACTTCAGCCAAGCATCGGACCACTGCCAGTGCCTCACGTTCTGAGTTTGAATATCGTGTCTCTGCATCTGCCAGCCGAAAAGACGTAAACATGATTACTCGCTCAGCTTCCTTATGATATTCCATGTTTGCAGCCTCAACTCCTGCATCTACTCCCTCAAGTTGAAAGAGGACACCACCTACACCTTGTTTGCTTCCATCTACAGCAAGATGATATTGACTCTTGGGGTCTGCAGAAGCTATTGCATTGTTAGCAATCGCTTGCTTTATTGTCTGAAATGTAACATCCTGCTCCTTTGACCAAGCAAACTCTAAATCTTTCACTGGTCTTGGCTGTGCTTTCCGAGTCTGGTTTTCATCTTTTTCACAACACTCTTTTTTCGGACCATATTTCAGGATACGAACCAATTCTGCCCGACCGGGAATAAAAAGTCGTAAAAATGGAGTCAAGGAACAGAAGGCTTCAACATCAGCAGTTGTTCGTGGAGTAGGCCAGTCGAGAATGGTTTGCCGCTTTCGCAAGAAGGGTCGTAGTCCATTTTGCCCCGCTTCTAAACCAACAAAGTCCAGAGAACTGCAGAAGAAGTCTGATTTAGAATCCTTGAGGTACATAGGACCCCAAACACACCGCGGAAAGAACTCTTCATGGAGAAATCAATACATAGCCTCGAATGTCGTAGCACTTCCATAAATATCGTCATTCATCCCATCAAAGGAAACGTCACCCCTATCTCCAATCAGTGACTCAAACCCTTCTAGTAGCACTTTCTTTTCTGGACTGTCATTGTATCCTTCTGGTATCGCGCCAAACACTAGATCTCGAAACCGACTGTATGTATGAACTCCACCTGTGAAACCCTGACCCATGATATTATAGCAATACATTCGATATGGTGTAACGAATCCTAACTTTGGCTCATCACCTGGTCGAACTGGTATTGCCCAATAGGAGTTTGCTGCATCAGTTGTAAAGAAAAGATTTTTACCCTTTTTCAATACGGTGTAAAGAATTTGCTCAATCCGAGGACAGGGATATCGGGATTTCTCCGTAACTCGGTTCAAGGAAATGAAGTTATGGATCATCCTCAATCGTGACCCTGGTGGAAGAAGATCTACTCGAGGCTTGAGGGGGAATTTTGTCCGAGCTCCCCATTCGCTATCACAACAGAAGATCAATCCTGCTTCCTCCATCTTAGGTAGTAGTCATTGGCAAAAGTCGATTTCTTCTTCTGTGTACAGAGGAATCCTTGCCCGATGGGGTTGAGCTCCTGGCATGAGAATAATAGCATGCTCGATCAAGTCTGTCTTCCTAATCCTCAATAGGTCAGTTTCAAAAACATCTTTCCAAGTAAACAACAGCCTTTTTGCTTTCGCCTTCTCGTCTAAACTTAGCTGCTCCCCCAGATGCATTGCCATTCCGTCAATCCATTTATCTATAACCTCATTGCTTGCCACAGTTGAAGGAACAATTTCGCATTTCACTGGTCTTCGTTTTGTCGGGAATAACTGTGCCTCATTTCGAGTCACTGCAATCGAGTTTAGAACCTTAGATACCCTACCATTTTCTCGCTCTTTGCTTCTCACCATACTCTTTCTTTCCATTTTTGACTCATTCAACTCCCTTCTCCAAGCTTTATTTGTTCTTCCCAACATTCCTAATTCCACCTTTTCCTTTTCCCCATGTGTTCTCATATTTTCTTCTTCTTTCTCATTAAACAAACCTTCCTTTTTTCCTTTTTCAACTCAATAAAACTCCACTTCATTTCCACCCACATAAAAGCAGCTCAATACTTTTACCT
>LN891149.1:101836-164903 GCA_900010015.1 Tuber aestivum
TCGGGAATAACTGTGCCTCATTTCGAGTCACTGCAATCGAGTTTAGAACCTTAGATACCCTACCATTTTCTCGCTCTTTGCTTCTCACCATACTCTTTCTTTCCATTTTTGACTCATTCAACTCCCTTCTCCAAGCTTTATTTGTTCTTCCCAACATTCCTAATTCCACCTTTTCCTTTTCCCCATGTGTTCTCATATTTTCTTCTTCTTTCTCATTAAACAAACCTTCCTTTTTTCCTTTTTCAACTCAATAAAACTCCACTTCATTTCCACCCACATAAAAGCAGCTCAATACTTTTACCTCCTCTTTTTGTCCAGAGCTACACAAGCGTCGTCCTTTACCCTGGTGCCAGAATGACGCTGCTAGTTTCCCGAAGGAGAAGTTTGATCAACCTCCCCTTCCCAATGATCAAGTTCATGGAGTAGAGTTTCAATAGCATCTTCAGCTTCCTCATCATCAACTTCGATAAGCCGTTCTCAGTCAACTGATTCCATTGGTGTTCATAATTTTTCCATTACAACTCCAGGGACCTTCCGGCGTACATGATCGCTGCCTTCGATAAACCAAGTACGATTGTTATGATACTCCACAGCTCTTACTCGTTTAAGCCATCTCCGAGAAAGTAGGAGCTGATAGGTTTCACAGACGGCCACCTCATATGCCTTGACCCATGCTAGAACTCTAGCAACTACTACATCAATCTAGACGTAATGTTGTAAAACAACAAGATGGTCATCAGCTAATCTCATTCCCAAACCTGAAACTGGATGCCGACGGAGACTTAACTGATCCACTAAACTCATTGATATCAAATCCAACATAGCACCAGCATCAACCAACACATTTGAAATCTGCTTGCTTCCAATCCAGGCCTCAATATACAAACACTCCACATGTTTGTCAACACTGTTTGCTACTTCACTGACAACTTCACTTCCCTCCTGTGATTTGGAAGTTTGTAAGACATGTGAGGCCACAGGCTGTAAACTTGGCATAAACTTCTTCTTTCTGGTTCGGGGAATAGATGATCAGAGTAGCTCTGCTAAATCTCGACGAAGACGTGGTGAACAATCGAGAAGTTGAGGAAGTGTAATCTGTAAGCTCATAGAAGATCCATCCAGAGCATCAGCTATTGTGAAAGGCCTTTGCCCTTCCATCCACTTAATCGGTGCATTGACAGTTTTTGCCTTAGGCTTCTTCATTTGCGGAACTAGAAGATCAGCTGATACCCTTACACTTTCAGATCCAGGTACCTCCCTTCTTATCTCTAATACTTCTCCTTCAGCTTGCCTTGCTTGTTCAACCATTTCTGCAACCTCTAAATCAAAATCTCTTTCAATTGCTTGATTTCGCCCATAGGCTAGAGGATTGTTCGTTGGTCTTCCAGATCTCCTCAACTGTGGTATTTCCTCCACATCCACAACTCTCTTTTGCAACCTAGGAGCCCTTTGCATGGTCATGCCTTCTTCTTCATCCTCATCGACTCTTGCTCTCTTTTCGGCCAATGCATTTTCGAAAATTGTTCTAACTGCTGGGATTCTTGCAAGCACTTTGCAAGCTTTCCCCAAATTATTTCTTCCAACAGAACAAGAACGAACACAAGACACAGCAGGAGACGGAGCTGATGAACTCACCTGCTTAGCCATTGTCTCACGAGGTACAATCGCCCTTGGAATGACCTCAACAGAGTTAGCACCTGATAGTGGAATTGTAGATTGCCTGTCCATCCCTCTATAATCTTGAGTTTACATTTCTCGTTCATGTCGAATATTGTCCCGTATTTGCTGTTGTTCATGAACTGAAATTGGTGGATTATTGCAAACATCTGCATAGTGGCCTCGTTGACCACAATTAAAACAGGTAACTCTTATGTTTGGACGCCGACCAGGTAATCCACTTGAACCAATCCTAGGTCCTCTTCTCATACTTGCCTCGTAGGAAGCCATAAACTGCTTGAATTGTTCCTGTGTCATCACTGGCTGCAGCGGCTGAATAGCAACCTCAGTTTTGGTAACTGCATTGACTTGTGGCACCCCAGGAGTTGCATAAAGAACGGAAGCCTCAGGTTCTTTTGACTTTGATTGCGGTCGAAAAGGATCCAGTTCACCGATTTCCTGGAAAGAGAATTTCACAACAGATAAAGCCTTTGGAAAGGAGAATTGGGATCACCTTTGAGATCGAAGGTCACTCTCTGCCTTCTGTCTTGGTCTTTCATACCCTTGATGAAAGCAATAGCAAACAAGGAGTCCATTTCTTTAGGAACCTTTCTGGATAACCTTTCGACTTAGTAAACATAGTCACAGATATGTTCTACTTCTCCCTGTGCAAGTGACAGCATCTCATTCTGAACCGCAAAAAGACAGGAAGCTTCAGATCCCTTAATACCATACTGCTCTCTAAACTCCTCCACAATTTTTGCATAATTCTTCTTGGTCCCTTCACCAAGTACATAGTACCACCAGTGCCATGCGTCTCTATCACGCTCAAGATTTTGACGGAAAAGACGGATCTTGGATTTATCACTTGCTTCTGTAGTTCCTGGACTAATAGTCAAATCCCAGGATAAGGCTGATGTTTCAACATCATCCAAATATTCATCTACACTTTCACTCCCATCTCCATTGCCTCCATTAAAAGGTCTAATTTTTATGAAGGCAGACATGTCTCTAGAGATCTGAACAGTACTCCCAGGTTGCGGTGCAGTAAAGGATTTCGTCGGATAGGAAAAGACCGATGATGATTCTGGTGAAGAATACCAGTAATCTAGCTCTCGAAAACGCTGATCAAGTTGCTCCTTGTAGTCAATAGCACGGCTGAAGTTTGCTGGTGTATTAAGGTTTCCATCCACGATGACTGCAAAGAAAAATCAGTAGAAAAATGTAAAGCAAATACAAAAGACAAGATTAAGACAAGGTCTTCTCTGATGTAGCAACCAGAAGAAATCCATTTCAGAGCACCAATGAAAAAGGACAAACCTGAGTTGGACAACCAAACACTCAAATAGGTAAGCTTCACTCACTTACAAATCACAGAGGCAAGTCCAGCCTGCTCACACGAAACAGTTTTCCGAAATTAGGTTTGTGCAGCTCAATTGATATGAAGAAACAAAAGAACAACCAAAGAACAAAATATCAAACGTAGGTACAGGTTATCATGTCCGTCGTTGACCCTTTTTGTTGTTGTTTTCACAAGTTCCTCTCCACAGCTCGTTCGTTGGGTTCATTTCTTGTCCAAAGAGGGAGGAAGGAAAAAAATCCCTTTAGGTCCTCTCTGGTCCACAGTACACCACCATGGTCAGTTACAATCAAACCCTAACAAAAAGAAACAAAAAAGCCTAACCACAATTACAGAATCAAACTCAGGTTTCAAACAAAAAAAAACAAACACATTTTTCCCTCCACAATACTCATAGATATTAGCTGTCTTCTGGTTAAGTTTTATCTATCTTGACCGTGAACTCAGAAGGTCTACTATGCTCCCACAGATAGCTCGTGTCCTAGCGGGACCCGTGGGTGCTACCCATGGTCCCTTACCACCATCACACCACTCACCATAATGAGTAGCATACCAATAGAGTCCTCGAGAACCCACAAAGAGCCTATAGCTAAGGGGCACATGTAGGAATGATTGGTGTAAAATCTTCCCAGATGTCTCGGGCATCAGCCGGGACTCCTCTGGGGACCCTTACAGATAGCTCACGCTAACTCCCTCAGTTTTCGTATATTTTACTCTGTTCCTTTTAGAGACGGTACCTAATGTTCTCACCTTGGCCCGCTCGTATATGCTGCGAATAGCTTCCGGACCGACGGACAGCAGCAACATATACAGAGTTATGGACCTGTCTTTATAGACTTCATTTGACTAGTAAGATAGGAACTCTACCCATTTTGGACCATGACACCTGGGGCCGACACAGGGGTCACAGGTATCTCAAGAATAATTCGGTCAAGTTACAACATGTGCGGAGCACTCTAGCTCCTCCCCTAGTCTTTCAATCAGTATACAAGCCAGTGCCTGTCGATTGTTGTTGTGTAACAAAGAATCCTACCATTTCCTGGAATTTCTCCAAGCACATTTCTGATGGAAGGTTGGGTAATAGTGTCTCAAAGGTCGGGTAAGTATGTCGATGGTGATACGAAAGTGGCCTCCATGGCAAGGTTAAGTGACTCTCCTAAACAGGTTAAACTCACTCAGCCTTGTGACCTATCCTTAGGCTGGAGGAGACATGGTTACATTACTTCCGCTACTTAGGTACACCTATTCCTTAAGTACCTTCTGTTCTTTGGGATACCTCCACTGTTAAGAATCCTACCGAGTAGGACCTAGCGACAGGTAACGATACTTATCTGTAAGGGGATAGTTCTTGGGCCAGTGCCTACACGATCCCGATAGTCCAATCCTATAACTACTATCGTGGTCGCGCCTATCTCCTTATTCTTCTTCTGAGTCCTCGCTTAGGACTCAATCTCCTCTCGTGGGAGGACAGATAATTCTTGGGGTTTCTTAAGATAAATCTTAAAGAGCGTAAAGGTAGGTTTTATTGATAATAACTTAAAGGTAGGAAATAAACAAGAAGAACTTGTGAAGAGCTAATACTAGGGGTCCTAGTGACCCTTTATATAGTAGCTCTTTACCTGGCGTGACTCATACTTATGCGTCACGTGAACCTTGTAACTCATAACTATGAATCACCCGAGATCCCTCAGCCGACTCCTATGAGTCACTGCGCAACGTGCCTGAAACCAATCCAACTATAATAACCAAGTCAGGTGTGCCACTTGCGTCACCCGAGTGAAACCCATGACTCGTAAGTATGAGTCATGTGCGAAACTTCATAACATCAAATGACTTACAACTGTGAGTCACGAACAGGGAAACATAATAACCTATGGCGCACTAGTGTGCATTATGTGAAATCCCTAACATACCTGTAGCTCCATATTGTGAGCTATGTAAAATCTGCCTCGCTTAGTCACAGTTTGTGACCTTAGCTTTCCTCTCCCTCAGCCCGAGTCCCATCGGGCTTATATCAACCTCTCTTCCAATCCCCATGCCCTGTCCGCTGCCACTCCCTACTTGGTTTCCTTGTTCAACCAGGTGCTTACTTTCCGGATTCTCATCAGGGCCCTTTCCGCCTCCTTCTCCTCTCTTCTCCAGTCGTTCTAAAGTGCCTTCCTTATCCTCGTTTCCTCCCTTAACTCGCTCTGGAGTTGTCCTATTCTTTCTACCTGCCATTCCATCACCTTCTTTGTTTCTGCCGCTTCTGCCAACAATTTCATTATCGTTGTTTCCAGTTTTTCTTTCTCCATCTCTTCCTCCCAGGAGACATGCCTCGCCTTCCTGGGTTTTGCCCATTTCTGTTTTTTCGCCCCCCTCCTCTTCGACTCTATCCTCAGAGTCGGTTGGATGTATTGTACCAGAGCCACTGGCTCTGGGGTCGGGGATCTCGTTGGTGATCCCAGGGGTGAGGTCTTGGGTGGCCATCTGTTCGTCTCCTGAGGCTAATATCCCGAGCCCTCCTTTTCTGTGAAGTGCACTTGGCACTTATCGTTGTAGCAACCTGTCCATGACAGGTTCGCGTGTTCCCTTTCAGGTGTGGTGGTCCTCCTCAGATTGAGGTCCACCAGGTTGGTCCAGTCTTCGTTGCTCAGCTCCTTCTTGACTGAAGCTGGCAGTGGGGTGGGGGTCCAGTATCCCAGACTCGTTGGTATGATGTGTTTGAACGCATCGCATCCTGGTAAGAGTTGTAGGGTTGACGGCATCATTATCGCTCCTCTTCCTGTGGGATGTTCCTAATGGTAGGAGTCTGTGCGGTATAGCGCGGGCGTCACACGCCCTGAATCGGGTGTGTCTTCGACTGTCGGTTGTTGGTTTGCGGGGGTATTTTCAGTGGAATTGTTGGACTGCATTTTGTGCATGTTCGAAGTTCCTGGCTAGGTACCAGGTCTTATCGTGTTCTGGAGAGTATCCAGTCCACTTTGCTCTGTACTGCAAGCGACCGTAGTGTAACTGAGAGTCAACAATTTCTTCAAGTTCGTATTCTGACTCACCGTCTATCTCGATAGACTGTGGGGGAGGTTTTCCTTGTGAGGGAAATGGATTTTCTTGATAGGGTTCGAGTAGGCTGATGTGGAAGGTATTGTGTATTTTCATTGACAGTGGAAGGTCGAGCTTATAAGCTCGGCTTTCTATTTTTGCCAATATCTTGAATGCTCCTATTTTCATGTAATCCAGCTTTTTTCATTGGTCGTGTGGTTCGTATGTTGGGTGGTAGTAACCAAACCATATCTCCTGATTTTAGGTTTGGATCAGGTTTTGTGTGGCGATAATAGTCTTCTTTTTGTCGTAATTGTGCCATGCCCATTTCGTTCCGTAATGTGTCATGTAGTTGGCTCATATCCTTCTTATCCGTTATCTTTCCTTGGAGCATATGACCTATGGTTTTGTATTCTGGATGTGTGCCATAATTTGCGAAGAAAGGAGTCGTCTTTATCGTTTCTTGTTTTCTGTTATTATAGGCAAACTCGGCTAGTAGTAGCCAGTCGTACCAATCATCTTGTTGGTACTTGACATATGCGTAGAGATATTGTTCCAATATGCCGTTCATTCTTTCCCTTTGCCCATCTGTCTGGGGGCGGAAGGCTGTACTCATTCGTCGTTCGATTCCTAATTTTTCTGTCGTCTCCTTCCATACTTGAGAAGTGAATAGTGATCCTCTGTCGCTAATAATATCTTTGGGTAATCCGTGTAGGCAGTATATTTCTTTTAGGGATGTGGTTGCAAACTGTCGTGCCGTCAAATTCGTATTGCACGTTATGAAGTCACTCATTTTGGTCAGGCGATCCACTACCACTAGTATGGCATCATGGTCGCTTGACTTGGGTAATTCGGTGATAAAGTCTAATGATATGGACTTCCATGGTCTTTCCGGAGCCTGGTTTGATTTGAGTAATCCGTAAGGTGCATGTCGTACCACTTTGGTTCTTTGGCATGTGTTGCAATTTTTGACATATCGTTTGATGTCTTCTCTTATCTTGGGCCAGTAATATCTTCGGTTGATAAATTCGGTAGTTTTGGCAGTTCCTCCATGCCCGGCATATGGAGGGTCATGATGGTGTCGTATGATCTCCGTGCATAACTCTACTTTGTCTGGTATCCAGATTTTCCCTTCGTACCACAGGTAATCGTCTTTCCATTGGCACAGTCCTAAGGCTACTCCCATGGCTTCCTTGATTCCTTGTGCCAGTTTTTCCTTAATGGCTTGGATTTCCTCATCTTGCCAACTTTCTCTCTTGATATCTTCTTCCAATGTTGTTTGTGTGTTGATTTCATTCAGAGACTCATATCCACTGTCTTCCTCTTCTGACTGGAAATATTTTTCTTTTAGTAACAGTATTTGTTGTTTCTGTTTGATTCTCTCATCTTCCGGATTTTTTGGTTTGTCTGCTGATCGTCTCGTTAAAGCCTCTGGCTTTCCTCCTTCTTTTCCGGGGCGGTATTCGATCTTGAAGTTGGAGGTGCTAAGTTTTTCCATCCACCTTATTTGTCGTCCATTTAGCTCCTTTGTTGTCATGAAGGGTACCAAGTTCTTGTGGTCTGTGAGTATTTTGACTGGTGCCTGATTGTTTTGCATGTATCTTCTCCACTCCTTTAGTGCTTGAACTATTGCTAATAGTTCTTTATCGTGGACGTCGTAGTTGCATTCTGCTAGGGTCATTGTTTTGGATCGGAAAGCCACTGGTCTCCATTTACCATCCTCGCATTTTTGAGAGAGTATCCCTGAGCATACGTATTTCGAAGCGTCTGTTTCAATCATTGTTTTCTTTGTTGGGTCGAAATGTATCAGTATTGGTCCTTTGGTAATCTTGGTCCTCAGTTCGTCAAACGCTTCTCTTTCTTTGGTGCCGCATTCCCATTTGACATCTTTTTTCGTTAGGTTGTATAATGGTTTAGCTGTTGGGCTAAAACCCTCTATGAACATTCGATAGAAGTTGCAGAATCCCATAAAGCATTGGATATCCGTTTTGTTCTTTCGGTATTCCCATTCCCATATGGCTTTCGTTTTAACTGGGTCCATCTGGACCCCTTCGCCAATAATAATAAATCCTAGGGATTCGGTTTCCTTTTTGTAGAATTCGTATTTGCTGGGTTTGCACCTCATTCCTGACTCTTTGATGTCGGCCATTATGTTGCTAACGTCCTTTTGGTATTGTTCCATATCTTTGGAGTATATTAGTACATCGTCCAGTTAGATGATGCAACATATATCCAGGTACTTGTAGAGTACTTTGTTGATCCATCGTTGGAACGCGGCGGGTGCATTAGTTAGCCCGAATGGCATCACCAAGTACTTGTAGGTCCCATATTTCCTTGCGAAAGTTGTTTTCCACTCATCTCCCTTTTTGATTCTGACCTTATGATAGGCATCCCTAATGTCCAATTTGGTGAAGTATTTGGCTGACGCCAGTCAATCTAATGCTTCTCCTATTAGAGGTAGAGGATATCTATCCTTTTTTGTTATGTGATTGAGTGCTCGGTGGTCAATGCATAACCTTAGTTTTCCATCCTACTTTTTGATAAACAGGATGGGTGATCCTCCGTTGGCATAGGATGGCTGAATCCATCCTCTTTCCAAGTTCTGTTGGATGTGTTTCCTTAGTTCTTCAAGTTTGGTTTCTCCTAGCGGGTGTATTCTCTTCTGAGGTAGTCCTTTGCTAGCTTTCTCGAACTTGATCTCCAAATCGACATCTGGCCTGTGGGGAGGTAACTTGGTCGATTCCTTTTCTTGGAACAAGTCTAGATGTTGATGGTATTCCTTGGGTGCCAAGTGGTCTAGTTGTTCATCTTTTGTCTGAGGTCGGCTTCTTATGGCTAGCTCTGTGCTGATCTAGATCTTTGCTAGGCTTGTTCCTTGGTCTTGATAATCCCATTTGAGAATTCCAGCCGTTTCTCCTTTGCGATAGAATTTTCCGAAGACTTGTGCCGATATCCTGTTGATTTCGATCCTTGGTGCTTTCTCTTGTGGGGTCTTCTTCTGGTCTATGCTACCGAACCCTTTGGTTCCTCTGGTAGTCTCGGTCAGGTTCTCCACTTCTTGGAGTTCCTCTTTATTGATTTTTTCGATAATCAATTGCGCGATTTTATGGCCTCTTTTTACCATATAATCTTTGTTGTCCTGGTTGACCATGACCACCATCAATTCATCTGTATAATCGGCGTCTATTACTCTACCATTGTTAGTGAGTCGGTGTTTGACTGCGAGACCGCTGCGGGGTGCTATACGCCCATAGGTGCCTTGAGGTAGCTCTATGGCTATTCCGGTAGGGATGACTACCTGCCCTTTTAGCTGGTATTGTGACTTTTAGGTTGGCATATAGGTCATGACCTGCCACCTTCTCGGACCCTTTCGTGGGTATCTTAGCCTCGTGGCTTAACTTCATGAGTCTGATCCTTGGATCCTTACTTGGTCGAACTTGATTGAACTTCACGTCTAAGTTCTGTTGTATTGCTTCTTCTTCTGGTGTTGCCTATATTACCGGTGAGCTGTTGAGACACCATGTCGTACATCGTTCGCTGGTAAACGCAACCTTTCCTTCTTCCCAACTGATGGTGGAGTCGTGTTGTCGTAACCATGGCATCCCTAGGATTATCTCATCGTGTTGCAGATTCGCTACTTGGAAGGTCGCCACTTCCCTATGATTCCCAATGTTCATAGGTACTTGCTCTATATGGGTAATTAGCCCCATATCGCTGAGTTTTCCGTCTGCTACGTAAATCTGCCTTTCCTTTTTTGTTTTCTTGCTTTTTAACTGATATTTCTTGCAGACTTCTTCATCTATGAAGTCTTCAGTTGCTCCCGAGTCGAGCATCGCATGTATCCTTGTTGCTTGTTTTTTATCATCGTATATTGTGCTTTCGATCATGATATGATCATTGTCGTTATTGTTCCTTTTCAGACTTAAAAGAGTGTAGTAGTTGGCCGTCGAGATGGGTTTGTCTTTCGGAGGGTCCCGCAGACCATCTATTGCTGGGGATCTTCCTCTTTTGCCACCATTTCGTATTCGTCTTCAATATTGATTTCCCTGATATTGCTGCGGGGTTGGAATCTGGTGCTTGGCCGGGTGTTCTGTTGGCTTCTTCCTTCACTTGGGTTGGCCAGCCGTCTGCAATCCTTAATCATGTGCCCTGCTATTCTGCATCTTTGGCACAGATTGTTGTTTCGTCTCCTAAGGTATTCATCTCTTCCGAGGTTGAGTGACGGTCTTCTTCTTGTTGCGTCCAAGTACATTGCATTGCCTCCTTGCGTCGTGGTCCTATATGTTCCATTTTGGTTTCAAGTGTTCGCTTGGTTAGACTGGGTCGAGGCTGGCTGATTCTTCTGTATCCCGTGCAGTTGTCCAAATTGAATTTCTTTCATAATGGCCCAGCTGGCCATGGCTTCTATCATCGTGAATTTTTCCTCGCTGTATCTCCAGGCTTCTTGATAGGTCCTCTTCAGACCTTTCATGAACCACCTCATTGCTGTTGCTTCGTCGCATTCGGCATCATATTGGAGAAGTCTGAATTCGTACCAATAATCGGTGACATTCTTTGTTCCTTGTCTGATGTCTTCCAATTTGTTCCGTGCCGATTGGCTCAGTTCCATATTCATGAACTGGGCTTCGAATATGATTTTGAAGCTGTCCCAGGTTGTCTATGGTACGGGTGTCTGACTGAGCACTATAGGAGTAACCCGTTGTAGGGCTGCTCCTTCGAGTAGTGTCAAGGTGTAGCGTATTTTGTCGTCATCGTATCCTTGGTTCCATCCAACTGCATTGAAGTATGTGAGGAGTTGGACCATAAATCCTCGTAGTTTGCTTCTTTCAATATCGTATCTTGGTGGTGTTTTGACTTTTGGCTTTTAATCCTTATTTCAGATTTCTTCTCGTATCATCTGTTGCACGTCTTCTTGGGTAAACAGGACTGGTCCCACTGGTGGCGGTCCTGGTGGTGGTGCTGGTCCTGATATTCTTTTAGGTCTTGGTGTGTCTGGAGTTTCTTCTGGTATAGGTGGGGTGATTGGTTCAGGGGTGACGGGACTTGTTGATCTCGCTGAATGTCGGCTTGCTTCGCTAAGTGCTTCTTCCAATCCTCCTAATCCTAGACTGTTGTCTTGCACGTCTATGTCTCCCTCGTGGTCTCTGTTGACAGGATCCGTGGTGTAGTCGTTAAGTGTCGGGTTGTAGACACGTTCAAATGTTAAGAATCCTACCGAGTAGGACCTAGCGACAGGTAACGATACTTATCCGTAAGGGGATAGTTCTCGGGCCCGTCTCTACGCGATCCCGATAGTCCAGTCCTATGACCACTATCGTGTTCGCGCCTATCTCCTTATTCTTCTTCTGAGTCCTCGCTTAGGACTCAATCTCCTCTCGTGGAAGGAAAGACAATTCTTGGGTTTTCTTAAGATAAATCTTAAAGAGCGTAAAGGTAGGTTTTGTTGATAAGAACTTAAAGGTAGGAAATAAACAAGAAGAACGAGTGAAGAGCTAATACTAGGAGTCCTAGTGACCCTTTATATAGTAGCTCTTCGCCTGGCATGACTCATACTTATGCGTCGTACGAACCTTGTGACTCATAACTATGAATCACCCGAAATCCCTCAGCCGACTCCTATGAGTTGCTGCGCAACATGCCTGAAACCAATCCAACTCTAATAACCAAGTCAGGTGTGCAACTTGCATTACCCGAGTGAAACCCATGACTCGTAAGTATGAGTCATGTGTGAAACTTCATAACATCATATGACTCACAACTGTGAGTCACGAACAGGTAAACATAATAACCTATGGCGCACTAGTATGCATCATGTGAAATCCCTAACATACCTATAGCTCAGTATTGCAAGCTATGTAAAATCTGCCTCGCTTAGTCACAGTTTGTGACATCGACTATCAGATCTCCCTCGGCCATGATAGCACATGCCTGCCTAGTCTACCATATTACCCCTTGGTCTTATATATCGGCATAGACTTAGGTCGCTATAACTCTATAATGTAGGGTCCTTACAGCTGGACAGGTGTGGCTCGAAGGGCAAAGAGGAGTCGTTTAGTAGCTGGAAGGGGGGTGGCCTCTTGGGTTCTACCAGATATGTTACCTGACTCTATAACTTGAGCAGCAGTAGTTTTCTTCCCATTCTCCCAGAAACTAGCCTGCTAGAATGAACCTGGGGATGGGGTTGCAGCCTTGGTGTGAGAGGAGGAGGAGGGGTCTAGTGTAAGGAAGGATGGGGTGGGGCCTGTTTGCAAGGTACATTTGTTTGAAAACTCTACCTGACTGAGTTGAAAAGCAGTAAAGGAACAGGGGTGCCTTGTAGCAAACATGCATGGGTTTCCATACCATACCCCATGTATATACATGGGAGACTCAAGGTGTTCAACTAGGATGTCAGGCACATAGCTGAGAGGGGGGCCATACCTTATTCGCAGGGGAGCTGAGGGTGGGGAGGTAGAAGCAGGCATCTCACCTGTTTGGGTAGGGTGGGTGGTGGGCCCAGTGGGATAGCAGGAGGACATGCAGCCCATGCTGTAACCCTTAAAAAGAGGTCTCCAACAGTGACATCTAATGCTAGAAGGGAGGGAGGGTTCCTTGGTCCAGGTATTGATGACGACTCAAGGACTTCAAATTTTTGGATTATGCTACCGATTTCCGAATGCCTTGTGCATAGTATAGGGAGAAGGATAGTTTCTTCTGTGGACAGTTCTAGGAGCTAAGAGTCAGATAGAGGGTAGATTGGTAGTACTACCTGTTCTATGTGACAGAGGGTATAGGCTAACTCATCCCTATCCAGTAAGAGGGAAGACGTGAGAGAGAAGGTAGATGGTCTAGACTCATATAGTGTGGTACAGTGGGGGGCCTAGGGGCCAGACCTGGAGTACCCTGAAGTAGTACCCTCCATCTCAGAGGGCGCTGTATAGGGTATTAAGGAGGTTGTGTACTTAGAGTATAAAGCCTAAGCAAAAGAAAGAAATAGGTATATGGAGTTGGTTGCCATGCAAAACCTTGGTGTTTGACCTCACCGAAAATTGTAATGTTTTCTATCAAGAGGAACATAGAGGGTACAGAGTATAATCTCAAAGCTAGAGATATTGTTTTTTGTTTAACTTATATATTCTTTGTTAAGGTACAAGAAGATGTATGGAGCACTAGCTATGGTAAAGACAAAATCTGCATATCAAAAACAACAAACAGTAATGAAATACTATCTACGAAAATCCCTGCTAATGAGTAATTCAATCCACTAGTACACCCACCAAGACGACCAATCACAAAAGGAAAGACAACCGTCTATACATATAGAAGAAACTCAAACCAAGAAGGGTAAATTCTAGGAAAGACAACAAAAAGAACAACTACTTCAGTCTGAATCATGGTTGTCACCAGGCCTGGCCCACACCCGGCCCATTGTAGGAGGAAAGTTGGTTCTGGTCTTGGAGATGCATTGTACAGGGCCCGAG
Organism: Tuber aestivum; assembly: GCA_900010015.1. Taxonomy (NCBI): domain Eukaryota; kingdom Fungi; phylum Ascomycota; class Pezizomycetes; order Pezizales; family Tuberaceae; genus Tuber; species Tuber aestivum. Next base: position 115,334 of record LN891149.1, read on the forward strand.
AGGAAGCCCTTGTTGGCCTAGAGGGGAGCATCACAGTCCAGAGAATCTACTCCCAGAATATGGAGCAGTCTAGCGGAGGACTTGGAGATGCAGGAGAGGATGGCTTACTGCATGGTGTTGCGCTCAAGGCGATAGAAGGGGCAGGTGATGGGCTTGTCTGGTCTATTCCAGGAGGTCTGGGCAGTTAGATAACTGTTACTAGCTTTCATCTGATGTATTCTCCCTGCCAAGAACCATTAAAGCCCCATAAAGGGGTGTGGAGCCTTGGGTGGAGGGAAGGAATAGTATTGGAGAGGAGGGGCCCATAGGGCCAAATCCTGAGGGAGGCCTAATCTTGTAGTGGTTTCTAGGAAGGAGGACTTCTGTGAGGAAGTAAGGGTTTCATTAGTCTTAGGGAGCAACTGGCGATTAACACCTGTCAAAAGCCCCCTAGTGGCAATTTAGGTAAGAGAGTAAGCAATACTGCTAATAGGAAGGTGATAGAGAACTGCTGGAAATGGTCTAGCGGTCTTCTAGTACAAGGGATAGGCATTTCCTTTCCAGGCAAAGAGGGTTGAATTGGAGTCTGAGGCCCAATTCAGCGAGGCCAAGAGGAAAGGGAGGGCCAGCCTCACTGCTGTGGGGTTTATTTCGGGTGGAGAGCGGGTCAACCATAGGCCTGCCATCCGGTATTTGTGAGGAAGGCGTACTACCACGGGTGGGATACAGGCTTCGCAGGCAAGGATAGAGCTTGGGGTCAAGTGGCAACTGTTAGTCACCCACCGGTGAACCTGATTTCAGAAGACCTCCCTTTTGTGGTGTGCGGTGGCATTGGGTACCAGCAAGTTGGTCCTGTAGGAGATGATTGAAAGGATGAGGCCTGTGACTAAGCAGCTATTAAGATAAGGTGGAAGGCCACTAGTAGGGAGAGAGAGTTGTCTGACAATGGCAAATGCTCCTTGGGTCAGAGTAAGCTGCTTTGTGACATGGGGGAACGTTTCCAAGCAAGGGGTAGACCAATAGCCAAGTAAGTATACCAGCCCAGAGGAGTAGAAGAGGGTGTCATCCAGGATAACAGAGGATGAGCAGTGGGCCCTATCAGCCCTGGAGGACCTCCAGTGCATTAGCTCTGTTTTGGGTATGGAGAAGAACATACCAACAGCCCCCACCCATTTCTTCAAAACCAGGAAATAATGCGGCACGTACTGAATGTTGCATCCTTCCCATAAACCACGCCATCTAATAACCTCCTCCACCAAGCCACAAAATAAAGTGAACTACCTGACAGTGAACCAAGAACTCGCTACAACTTTAAGAATAAAAAGCCTAAAGGCAGAAACCCAACTGAATGCACTAAGAGCCAATAGATACAACTCAAGAACCAAGAACTGGTGAACCAAGGCCTAATTAAGGGCCAGGGTGAGTCAGGATCTAAGTCCCAGTCCCAGCAGGTATAAGGGAAGCCACCCCAAAGGCAGCGGGCAAGGAGAGTAGAGAGAAGGTGTGTGGCAAGCATGCCAGTAAGTATGTGTCCTCCGGGATATTCGACAAGGAAGGTAGTAAGATGCCAGCTTGAGAGGAGGTAGCAGTAGGGTCCTAGCCAATCCGATCATAGAGAAGAGCCTGAAGTGAAGCAGGTATTTTACCACATCTCTTATATCATCCCTTGTTCTCGGAGAAATAGCATGACTGTAGTGGAAGGATATCCCACCACCGGCCAGCCAAAAAGGCTCCGAAGGAAAGCAGAGGAGCAGACCCAAGACTGTGAACAACAGCTATCAGTAATTGCATTCTTGACCAACTAGGGAGCATCTTAGCAAAACAAGAGAATGGAAAAATTGACTGAAGTCTGATGGCTGTTCTCTCCTACTGCAAACTGTAGTCCCGACCATCTACTTCTGGTAGTAAAGGGGTTGCCAACTATGCCAATGTGTCAGCGAGGCAGCATAGAAAGAAGAGACACATTACAAAGATGATGGACCACAACCAAGGATGGAACCAAGAGAATCAAGAAATAACTTAAGACATCAGGGGAGAAGGGAAGAAAGCCCACCTCCTGTAGCCAAGGCTAGATGGAGGGAGATCAGAGGGAGTGGTTGTACTAGATGATGAAAGCCATAATATTAACTATGGTGTTGAGTTTTCAATTGCTGAAGGTGTAGAGAAGACAGAGGATGATCTTAAAGCTAGAGTTCTTTTTTTTCTTTTTTCTTTAACTTATATATTCTTTGTTAAGGTACAAGAATGTGCTGGGAGCACAAGCTAGAGCAAAAACAAACCCTTAATATTAAAAACTACACATAGTAACAAACTACTATCTGGCACAATTCCTACCTGTGAGTAATTCAACCCACTGCACCTACTAAGACAACTAATTACAAATTGAAAGAAAAGGATCTACCCACACAGAAGAAATGTAAAGCAAGAAATATAAAAGCTAGGAAAGATAAGAGAAAGAACTACCACTTCAATCTGAACCACAGTTGTTGTCAGGCTTGGCCCATGCTGTGCCTATTGTAGGAGGGAACCTAGTTCTGGTCTCAGAGATGTATCATGCTAGGCCCCATATAAGGTCCTTGTTGGTCCAGAGGGGCGCATCACAGTCCAAAGCAGTTCCTCCAAGGATATAGAATAGGCTAGAGTTGGACTTTGTGGGGCAGGAGAAAATTGCATACTGGATGGTCTCAGGGTGAAGCCCGCAATAGAGGTAGGTAATGGGATTATCTGATTTGTTCCAGGCAGTATGGGTAGCTAGATAGCTCTTTCCAGCTCTCATTTGATGTATTCTCCCTGCCAAGAACTGTTCGAGTCCTATAAAGGAGTGTTAGGCCTCCGGGGGAGAAATGGAGTAGTAGTGGGAAAAGGGGACCTGTAGGACCCAATCCTGTAGGAGACGTGTCTTTGTGGTAGATTTCAGAAGGATGTACTTCTGCAAGGAAGCAAGTGTCTTGGTAGCCTTGGGGACCACATAGCGATTAACACCAGGCAAGCGCCCCCTGAGAGCAATCAGAGCAAGGGTGTGAGCAATGCTACTAATAGGAAAGTGAGAGCAGGCTGCTGGGAATGGCCTGGGAGTCTTCCCAGATAAAGTATAGGCGTTACCCTTCCAGCCAACAGAAAGAACTCTGTTACCATCCAGGTCGCTGTTTCCTGATGCTGATGAGATGGAGAGAGGCAGCCTGGTGGTTGCTGAGTTTATTTCAAGTACGGAGCAGGCCATCCTCAGGCCCACCCTCTGGCGCTTGGGGGGAAGAAGCCCAACCAAAGGTGGGATGCTTGCTTTACAAGGAAGGATAGAGATAGGGGTCAAGTGGAAACAATTGATCCCCTACCAGAGAACTCGGTTCCAGAAGCCCTCCATTTTGAGGAACGCAGCGGCATTAGGCACTACAGCGTCAGCCCCATAAGAGAGGGTTGGGAGAATGAGGCCAACGACCAACCTCTGATTAAGCTATGATGGCAGGCCTCTCAGTACCTGGGGGAGAGAGCTATCTGGCCACGGCGAACAGTCCTTCAGCCAGAGCCAGCTGCTTCACAAAATGAGGGGATATCTCTAAGCTAGGGGTAAACCAATACTCAGGCCAGGGTACCAGCCCAGAGGCATAGAAGATGATGCAGTCCAGGGTCACGGGAGTTGAGCAGTGGGCCCCATTATCTCTTGGGGTCCTCCAGTAGGTTAGCTCAGTTTTAGGCAAAGAGAAGGATATGCTAACAGCCTCTGCCCAGCTTATCAAAATCAGAAAATACTGCTATAAGGGGTGAACATTGCCCCTAGAGGAAAGGAACACCACAGTGACGGTAAAGTCATCAATATACTGGAATGTAATCCTTTGAGAATAGACAGGTAGAGAGCGGACACATAAATGATGAACAAGAGAGAAGAAATAGCAGACCCCTGTGGTACACCCGCTGGAACAGGAGAAAAGCGATTGGGAGATCCTTGAAAGAGAAGATGACAATGTCTGTTGGAAAGAAAAGACTGAACCCTGCTGCAGATATATGGGGGCACTCCGCTGGACTTCCAAAGGCTGTTCAGTATTGAAGAGTTGATGTGATCAAACCTCAATATAATGTCAAGAATGAGAGAGGAAGCATTGGGCCCAGACCGTTGCAGGTACTAGACCTTGGAGGTAAGGATGGCACAGGTGTCCCAAGGGCTCAGGCCAGGGAGTGAGCCACACTGGTTGGGGTTTACCATACTACAAGAACAGGCAACCCAAGATATGTGAGTAGCAACTATCCGCTCCAGGATTCTGGAGACAGTCTGACACAGGATGCTAATACAGAAGAAGGAGAGCAAGGCATAGTCAGGCTTTGCCACCTTAGATACCATGACCCCATTAGCCTTTTTGAGTAACAGCAGGTGGAAGTCAAAGATAAGCTGTGGAGAGAGGAGGTCTACAAGGAGGAAAGGGTTTGCCAAGTGAACCTTTTTCCAGACACTGCATGGGCTCTGGTTAGGCCCTGGGGAGGAGGAGTTTCAGGACTTAGATAGGACCCGTTGTACCTCATCAGGCAGCAGAGGTGGGAGGTCATGGAAAGGCCTCAGTATTGAGGGGGTGGGAGGGGATACCTTTGGTAGAAAAAAGTAGCAAAGGAGAGCTGAGTTGATCTGTTTGTGGGAAGATAGGCCAGGGAAGGAGGGAAAGCCATCAGGGAACCTACCTGTGGTGACCCTTTTGGCTGTACAAATGGAGTAGGAGCCAATCCTAGTAAGGAAGGGTCTCCAATCATCAGCCTTAGCCTTCTCGATTGCCATAAAGTAGAGTGAGTAGGCCTCACAGACCTCAGCTGTAAGTGTAGGCGAAGGGGAGGAGTGAGACCTCCTAGCAGCGGCGTTAAAAATACGGCTAAGAGAGGACAGGAGGGGGGACCACTTGGGTTTGGATCTGAGAAAGGGTCATTGCAGCAGCGCAGGAGCCAGAAGCATGGCATAGAGGACTCTGAGGTAATGAGCGAACCAGGAGCTGAGCGAAGAAGCTGTGGGATGAGGAGGTAAAAGAGCAATGTCAAGCTTTTGCAAGGCCTGAAGTACTGGAGGCCAGTCAATTTTGTCCCAATCAGGGCTGGGAAGAGCAGTAATCATCAAGGAAGAGGAAAACTTTATAAGGTTAAGGACATGATCAGTGCTGGTGAAAGGGAGATTGGCTAACCAGGAGTGATAGAAGGGGGCGAGAGGCCCATTAGCGAAGGCTAGGTCAAGAATACCCGGCCTAGTCATGGAATCAAGAGGACTATTATTATTATATATCATTATGCTTATAGAACCCACAGGTTATGAAGCAGCACTAACATACATAAAGTAACTCACAAGCTACAGGTCCATGAATCCATCTCTTATATGCTCATAGAAACAATTCAGTGGACACAAGCTATAATGACAGAAGGAAATCCACCACCCTGCCTAAAGCCTAACCAATATCCTAAAGGAAATAAATGTGAAAAAAAAGCTAAGTGGTCCTATTCCTCCTCTCAGTAGCTGCCTGGTATGTATGTAGGTAGGTGGGACACTTCTTAGAGGTAGCCATGTAATCATTACCACAGTTGAGGCACCTCATAGTTGTATGAAGGCAGGGCTTGCTCATGGTAAGCTAGTCTGATCTGTGGCAAGTATGGAGGTGGGCTGGGTGTTCCTGAGAACAGAAAGCACAGTGGACAGTTTTGTTGCATTGGGTGAGATGATGACTGAATTCCAAGCATCTGGAGCATTGAGTGTCAGGACCAAAGGCAAGGTACTATTGTACCTTGAGTTTCCTGCCAAAGAGAGAGAGGCCTCTGCTGAGGGCTTTTTCTGGGGAGTCTGTGTTGGCAATCATGAGAACCATGACAAAAGCTACCTTGTCCTTGCATTGAGCTTCAGTAGTGAGCCATCTGGGGTGATGGGGGAGGTAGGTGTCAGGATTGAAGGTCTCAATCTCAGCCTGGACTGCGGAAAAGGTAGAGGTGGTGGGGATGCCAGGGACAATGACCTTTTGCCATACCTAATCCTTTCTTAGGCCACTAGCAGCAGGAATGCTGGCTCTGATAGCCTCCACAATAGGAAAGTAGGAGTTTTGGGGGACAGGAGCAGTAGGAGTATTCTTCTTGATAATAAGGTGGACATGACGGTTGGGGGTGAATTTAATGTCAGAAATCAATTGCTTCTTGATTGCTATATGTACAGCATTGCAGATGGTAAGGTAGTTGGTATTGTTAGGTAGGATTGTTCCATCTCTTTCAATCACAATCGTATGGTTGCATTTGGTGTGACAGGACAGGAGAGGAGTTTTGTTTGGTTGAGAGGTAGAGGGTTTGACTAGGACTATTATTATTATTATTATTATATCTCATTATGCTTACGCAACCTGCAGGTTATGAAGCAGCAATACCATACATAAAGTAACCCTCAGGCTTGAGGTCCGTGATTCCCTCTCTTACATGCTAGTAGCAACTGTTCAGTGGGCACAAGCCATAATAACGCAAGGAAATCCACCATCCCGCCTAAGGCCTAACCGATATCATGAAGGAAATACATGGAATAAAACCTAAGCAGTCCTATACTTCCTCTCTGTAGCTGCCTGGGATTCATGAAGGTAGGTGGGACGCTCCTTGGAGGTAGCCATGTAGTTGTTGCCACAATTGAGGTACCTAATAGTTGTGTGAAGGCAAGGCTTGTCCTTGGTAGGGCAGTCTGATCTGCTACAAGCGTGGAGGTGGGCTAGGTGTTTCTGAGAACAGACAGCACAGTGGGGGGTTTTGTTATATTGGGTTGGGTGGTGACCGAATTCCAAGGATCTAGAGCATTGAGTGTCAGGACCAAAGGTTAGGTACCATTGTACCTTAAACTTCCTGCCAAAGAGTGAGAAGCCTCTGCTAAGGGCTTTTTCTATGAAGTCTTAGCTTGCAATCGTGAGAACCATGGTGGAAGCTGCCTTGTCCTTGTGTGGGGCTTCAGTGGTGAGCCACCTTGGTGGACAGGGCAGGCAGGTACCAGGATTGAAGGTTTCAATCTCAGCCTAGACTTTGGGAAAGGTAGAAGTGGTAGGGATGCCGTGAACAATGACCTTTTGCCAGACCTCATTGTTTCTGAGGCTACTAGCAGCAGGAATTTTGGCTCTAATAGCCTCCTCAATGGCAAAGCGGTGGTTTTTGAGGAGAGTGGAGGCAGGAGTATTCTCCTTGATGATGAGGAGGACATGACGGTTGGGGGAGAATTCATTGTTGGAAATCAATTACTCCTTGATTGCTGTGTTTATAGCATCGCAGATGGTAAGATGGTTGGTATGGTCAGGTAGGGCTGTCCCATCTCTTTCAATGACAATGGTCCAGTCAGGTTTGGTGAGGAGGGACTGGAGAGAAGTTTTGCTTGGTAGGGAGGTAGAGGATTTGACTGGGACTGCTCTAGCAGCTTTCTGGGCCGAGGTTTACGTGGTAGGAGGTGGAGGTAGAGTGGATTGGTGGGTGGTAGAGGGTTGTTGTAGGAGCTGTTGAGACTACAACTCTGCAACTTAGTCTGTAAGGGTGGCCACCTGGTCTTGGAGGTCCTGGATGTCCTTGATGTGGCAATCTTGAACAACCATCAGGTGCTGCTGCATAGCTTGGAGAATCTCGTCCATCTGGTTGTAGGCTTTTCTGACTATGTAGAGTCGTCTCATGATCGTTTCAATAGTGGGGGGCTTTCCTTTCAGCAGGGTGATGGTAGTTTTGTCTGATTCCACAACAGAGAATGTAGAAGCACCAACTGTCTGAACTGAGGATGGGGCATCCTCCATCTCATCTTTCTCTATGGGGGTGTCGGTAGGCGAGTTGAGGTATTGGTAGGGTATGTATGGTTGAAAAGGTCTTGCAAGGGGGTTTGAGGCCACTTTACCTCTGCCTTTGCCTTTAAGGGGCATCAGCAGGGTTGAGGGTGTGACACAGTTGATAAAGGTGATGGAATACAAATAATAAAAAATGATTTGTTGATGAAAACTCTTTAGAAAAGGTAGGGGAAGGGGTGAGAGTTGGCTGTCAGCTAATGAGGTGGAAGCTTGGCGAAAAATTTGGTCTGGTTTTTTCTTTCACTGTGGTTGTAATGGCAACGGAGTCCTTTGACTGGAACTGCTCTAGCAGCTTTCTCAGCCTAGGTATGCATGGTAGGAGGTGGAAGTAGGGTGGATTGGTAGGTAGTAGAGGCTTATTATAGAAGTTGTTGCGATTGCAACTCTGCAACTTGGTTGGTAAGGGTGGCAACCTGGTCTTGGAGGTCCTGGATATCCTTGATATAGCAATCCTGAACAACCATCAGGTACTACTGCATAACTTGAACAACCTCATCCATCTGGTTGTAGACTTTGTTGACTATGTAGAGCCTTCTGGTGATCATTTCAATGGTAAGGGGCTTTTCTTCAAGCTGGGTAAAGGTGGCTGCGTCTGATTCCATAATAGAAGATGCAGAAGCACTAACTGTCGGGATAGGGGATAGGATGTCCTCTATCTCATCTTCCTCCATGGAGCTGTCAGTAGGCGAGGTGAGGTATTAGTATGGTATGTATGGTTCAAAAGGTCTTGCACTGGCATGGGGGTTTGAGGCCCCCCGGACTCTGCCTTTATCTTTAGGGGGCATCAGAGGGGTAGACAGCTTGACTCAGTTGATAAAGGTAATGGAAAACAAATAATAAAGGATGATTTATTGATGAAAAGACTTTAAGAGGGGCAGGGCAAGTGGTGAGAGTTGGCTATCAGCTAATGAGATGGAAGCTCGGTAAAAGATTTGATGTCATCTTTTCTTTCACCATGCTTGCAATAGCATCAGGGTCAGAAATTGAAAGGAGATCAAGTGTGGATGCCGTGGGTGTTGAGTAGACCGTAGCCACCTGCCGAGGGGGTTTCAAACTAGGGAGAGGATACCATCAGGTCCTGGTCTGAGAACTGGCATAGTGCGTCAGGGAAGGGGTAGTGAAGGTTGAAATTCCTCAGAGTGAGTATCGAGAAGTTATGAGAGGAAAAAGCATCTGCTAGGGAAACTGTACAGTGATAAGAGGAAACAAAATTAATGGAATACAAATTCTAAATTCAAAAAACATCGTGAGAAGCAAAAAGCAACCCCCCAGGCAAATGGATATACAGTGCCATGAGATCCAGGTGGTAAAAACAGCAAGGAAGAATAGGGTAGGCCCCAGGAAGCTCTTGATAAACATAAAAGACCACTTTAGCCTTCTGGCCTAAGGCAATGGGAGGGGAGAAGCATTTGTATATGGAAAAGAACAGCAATGTCCTATGTCTGACCATGGAATCTTGGAGGACTGCTACCTGAACAGGAGAGGACTGAATGGCAAGGCTGTTGAACAGGGAAAGAAAAACATTCTAGCTCCTTAGACAGTTATATTGAACAATGGAAAGAAAAAAAAGGGAAGAAGAAGATGGTGGCAATCGGCCCACTACAGCTAAGTCTATGGGTTGTACTATCACTTATGAAAAAGAATCAGCAGTAACGGGAATACTTTGCCAGAGTCTCCTAGGGAGGCAACGAATGTAGTAGGATGGGAGGAGGGTTGAGGAGCTTGTGGCACTGGGGCCGCAATAGCAGGTTGGGGCATATCCATCGAGTCACCCCATGGTAGCTGAGGAGTTGGTACTTGGATACTGTTAGATGGGGCATCATCCTGGTCAATAGTATCCACCCCCCCCTCACCCTCCACATCAGAGTCTGTGCGTGATGACAGGGGTGATTGGGCAGGGCGGGAGGTACAGGATCTGTCTGTAGCTGAATGGACCCCAGTACAGTGTGAATATTTCAGAGGAGATGCTGGACAGCAGCTGAGCCCTGGCTTGAGGTAGCGTAACTTAGGAGATATTGGGTTGTGGCACCGATGGTTGGCCCTCGTATAGTTAGATGTACAGATTGGACCAAATGGGATGGAGGCAGTACATGCCAGAACAGGGTGGCCAAACTCCCAGCAGTACCTATCCTGTATGAATTTATTCTTAGAAACGGCATTCTGGACATTCCGGAGCTTAGAGTAGAGGAGAATTTTAGACCCAACGCAGACCATATCAGAGGGGGCAACAATGATTGCTACTGAGGTGGTGGCTTTGCATGGGAGGGGGTCAGACTAGAGGTACCGTACTCTAAAGATGTCAATATCGTTTGCATTCTGGATGGAGGCGACTGGGGTGGGGAAGAGGTCTTCTTAGTCTGGTGGGAGGAAGGTGACTGGAAGGCCATGGATGGCCAGCTGAACCTTATTGGGTGCTGGATGGAAGTGATGGTACAGGTTGTTACAGACCAGGAAAGAGTGATTGATCTTGTTGGTGAGGGCCTCATAGTAGGGAGAGTAGCTGGTGGCTATGGTGAGAGGGTTTGAAATGAGGTAAGTGAGAATATCCCTAGTGTTGATAGTCGTGGAGAAGCAGACTGGGAAGGGTCAGTTAGCCTCAAGTAGGATGGAGGCTACAATATCGGGAGCGGTAGCTACCAGGCGAGTGGTATCGGGGTACAGGGCAGGTGGAGCTTGGATGGCAAACAAGTATCGTTCAGCAGCAGGAAGGGGGCTGCCCTCCTGGGTTCAAGAGGGTACCATACCCAATACTACAACTTGAGCTGCAGTAGACTTCTTCTTCTTTTCTTGAACATTACCTTGCAGGGCTATACCCATGGTAGGGGCTGCAGCACTGGCATAGGATGAGGAGGAGGGGTCAAGTATGAGTAAAGAGAGGGCAGGGCCTGGGCAGAAGGTGGACTCATCTGGGATATCCTCCTGGGTGAATCGAAATACGACAAAGGATCAGCGGTGTCTTGCAGCAAATGTGCACAGATTTCCATACCACACATCCTCTACCTGCATGGAAGAGTCAATATCTTCAACTGAGATATCAAGTACATCGCTAGGGAGAGGGTGGTACTTTGCTCTCTGGAGAAGTGTCCAAGGTGACCGGGGAGGGTAGGTGGGCGTCTAGGTTGCTAGGGAGGTGGAGGTGGTAGGCCCTACAGGGCAGTAGTAAGGGGTGCCGCTGAGGCAGTGACTCTTAATAAGAGGTTACAGACAGATGCTTCCTGTACAGAGAGGGAGGGAGGGTCCTTGTGGCCAGCCACTCATAACTGTTCTGGGACTTCAAGTCTTTGGATTCAGCTGCCAATCCCCAAAAGGGCTGTGTACAGTTGAAAGAGAAGGATTGCTTCTCCGGCGGATAGTTGGAGGAGCTCATAATCAGAGGGGGAAGCAATCAGGGATACTGTTCTTCCTACATGATAGAGGGTGCACACTAGCTCATCTCTTACAAGAGAGATATGAGAGGGGAGAGAAGGAGTAGGTGCCCTAAACTTGGAGGAGGCAGTACGATAGGAGGCCCTAGAGCTGGACCTGGAGGACTCTGAAGCAGCACCCTCCATAATGGAGGAGGCTGTGCAGGTCAGTGAGGGGGGCTATGCACTGAGAGACTGAAGCCTAAGCGAGGGGAGAAGTAGGTGTGTGGAGTTGGCTGCTATGCAAAACCCTGGAGTTTTGCCTGACGGAATGCGGTAATGTTTTTAAGCAAGAGGAAAGTAGAGGGTACAGAGCATGATCTTAAAGCTAGAGAGGTATGGTTCAGGAAAGCTAGCTACTAAACCAGTTTTTACATAAAAAGTGTAACAATTTTTCTTGCAACAATAACCATAATGCCTCTGAAACACGCTATCCTCTATTATCTAACTTAAAGCCCTAAGCCTTAACTTTATAAAATCTTACATAGTATTTATAATATTACTTTAACATACAATAAGTATGCTGTTAAATTATATTTTTATCCTAATCAATCTTATATTTTTCCCATTCTCCAACACCTTCAATAGTTTCCTCTATTATGAAATTTTCTTTATTCATGTCTTAGGTTTTTATAGAATACTCTTCATATAAAGTAGCACATTTTCTAATTGATATTATTAACAGTTAGTTTTCCTTCACGATCTCCAAAATGGAGTTCAATGAAATATCTCAACTCGAACGAAAAAAACAAAAATAGCGTGCTACAATAAGAGAACGTGTACACAAATTTCGAGCTGCTAGGAAGACAAATCCTTCTGTTTCTCACCCTCCTACCATGTCTAGTAAGGAGAGATCATGCCAATTTGGCAGTGTAAAAAGGAACAAAGACAACAGCAAGTCAAGTAGCTTAATAGTAATAATACTCAGGCTGCTGAGTCTTCAGAACTTGTATCTCAGAGATCCAAGTATTATCCTTCAAGAGAGAGGACCCAAAGCTATCATATACGTATATACCAACAGGCTGGTTTTATTAGATCTAAGCCTCTAACTGTCAGTGAGTGGTGTCAGCAGTATTATTCTAAGAAGCACCAGATTGTGATTAAAAATCAACTTCTTGAACAAGATCAACAATTGGTAAGAATCTATAAGTTTATATTCTAGTTCTAATATAATAGCTTAAGTTATAAATTAACTAACGTAACTTGAAGAATAATGAGTTATACAAGCAAGTATATCTCAGCTGGCCATGTCTTGCTACACTCCTAGTAGTATTCAAGGAAGGGATTTTGGAGCAAGCATATCATAAGCTTAAGGCCAAAATAAACTCTATGCATAAAAACGGAAAAACAAACCTCTTCAATTTGTAGCTCGATTGGAATCTACAGCTTCATATATTTATAAAGCTCCAGTTGAAAGTAGAAAGACAGTGGAAAATGGCAGAACTAAAGAGTCTATCCACCAATCCAATAACTCATCATAAGAGCCGTAAAGATATTGCTCTGCTGGTTGCACAGAGTGGTGGATGGGGAACCAGGGTCAGGAATCGGATTCTGCACCAAGAGGTTGATTGCATTTGATCTGGAAGACTTCCTACACCCAAGCAAGATTGGCATACAAATGTAGCCAGTTGCTTGACTGATGAGAGGACAATGTTAGTCATTAGAAAGTACATGTCCATTGCTGGTGAAGGTTTGTAACTTTTCATAATTCTTAATATTGGTAACTGAATCAAGTAACTAATAATTAAACTCAATAGCTATGGATTCAGCTGGACTTGCAAATGCTGTTACGAAGTACTGGGCAGAAACTTATAATTCTGATCCTGCAGACCAAAATGGCAACCAGCAGTTGATTTCAATTGCTTGAATACATAGACAGATAAAAAGTACTTTATCTGGCCAGTCTGTACAAGCATGGCTTTTCAAACTTGGATGAAATTGGAAAGAGGTAAAGAAAGGAATTTATCATGATAGTCATGAGAGAGCAGATGTAAAGGCTTATCGTGATGATATTTTGCATCTATGAATGCAGGCTATCCAATCTAGAATAATAGAATAGGATGAAGGTTTGAGGAGAATTCCAAAAATCCTATCTCTAGAAGGCAGACCTATTGTCTTTGTTACCTATGACGAGTGTACTTTTAATTCAAATAAGGGATGGCAGAGAATTTGAATCCATAAGGATAATCCTCCACTGCAGAAGAAAGGTCATGGGCAGGGTCTCCATGTATTGGACTTTCTTATGCCAGTTGGAAGACTAGGAGATAGTAGTATTTGCAAAATTTTAAAATGTGGTGGAGATGTTTGATAGACAGAGAAGCTGTTATTGAAGCAGCTTAAGGAGAAAGCAATACCATCATTCATAAAAGCATTTCCAGGGTGTCAAGGCTTGTTTACTTTTGACAATGCCAAGATCCATCTGAAGTGTACCAGTGATGCCCTCCAGGTTAGCAACATGAACCTGACATCTGAGCGTAAAAATATATTACCAATGCATGATGGATATTTTATTGATCCAGAGTATCCAGACACGGTATACCAGCAATCAATGATGTTACTCGATAGTCATATTAAGGCATTACGAATAGTTTTACAAGAATGTGCTCTATAGTCTGAGGGCTGCAAGCTACTTATACAATGTTCTCTTCCTGGAAAAGCTGCAAGAGAAAGAAAACTAAATCCAAGATGCAAGTATGCTACCAATGCAAGGTGTTAGATACCAGCACTTTTAGTATCACAGGCAGACTTTCAAGCACAGAAATGTGAATTGCAGGAAACCTTAGAGAAGGCTGGACATCAGGCAATATTTTATCCTACTTTTTACTCTGAACTAAATTTTATTAAATACTTTTGGGGTTGTGCAAAGGTGTATACAAGAGGAAATTGTAAATATACATTTTCCTCTCTAGTTCGGACTGTACCTATAGCATTAGCTCAGATACCAAACATACTTATATGGAAGTATTACCAGAGAACTCTCCGCATGATGGATGCATACAGAAATCACATTGTATATAGTTCAAATAACTTTAAGTCACATATATATACAAGATATTCATCACATCAACGTATGGTAGAATCTGCAATTAATGTAGAATAGTCTGATAGCATATTACAATAGTATCCTATTATTATAATATCAACAACTTGAAGTTGAACCTCTGTTGATACATAAGTAGTTTTAAGAGTTTGAATTTTTTTTTTAGAGTAAGATTTGATGATTAGGATTCCATGCTTAGTAAGGGATTTTACCATGTTTCAGAGGCATTACGGTTGCCGTTGGAAGAAAAATTGTCACAGTTTTTTTGTGAAAACTAGTTTAGTAGATAGCCTTCCAGAACCATATAATAATCACAGCAGAAAAAGTACAAAGTTTTTACCATCCAGAATACAAAGAGCTTTCTTTAACAAGGTAAATAGAGGGTATGGAGGTTGTAAATTTTGAACCTCTTTGCTACTTCAATTAGTATTTGCTCTTGAGCCTTCATAGAACTACAATGGATTTTACCTCCCGCTTAATAGAATAGTACCTAAAGGTTAAAGCTAGTAGTATATGACCTATATCAGTTTTAACTCTCTTATTCTGACTGTCTTATTTTAAATTACCTATATATGGACTACAGCCACACATCAGAAGTTTTCATGAAACATGCTGTATTAGTAAGCTGTTTTGCTAAAATTACTATTCAACTACCTACCTACAATATAAAACTACTTACCTGGAACAAGGAGGATATCTACCAATAATAGTAAAAATCTTGAAACTGTGAACTTCTTTCTGTAGAGATCTATGCTGCTTTTAGGTTTTTTTAATTTTTCTTAACTATAATTAGTTAAACATGAAATATAAAGCCTTTTGTATTTAAATAAACTAAAAGAAGACTAAACACATTATAAAAAGAAATAATTAATACTAAGAAGTGACAAGGCTTTTTGTATCCCATAGTAAAGGCTTTTTGTATACTATAGCATAAGCTACATGTATATTTTTGAACCATAATCCATATACAGCTGATAAGAATAAAAAAAATACTAAGCAGTAATCATCCTCATCTCTATTACAACTCTGGTCATTGAAAAATCTTTCCTATTTGGAAATAACTTAATACAAGAAAGTCATAACTACTTTATCAGTCTTACACACCTCCTACTGGGGAGGTGTAGGCAACTAGTCCTTAATCCTTTGTTCTATGGGGGCTCCTTCTACCTTCCACCCCTACCTAGTATCTAGCTCCTACTGGTTGGGGTCCTCTTCTCTCCTCTAGATGTCTCTTTATCAGGCCTCTCTCCTTTCTACCCCACTTGTATTAGGCCTCTCTTAAAATCAGCAGGGTTAGCTTTGGTAGATAGAAGATGGTCTCTTGGTCAGTTGGTCTACCGGTCCTCTGGGCTATCAGAGGTATGCCTTAGGCCCCTTGCGCATTGCATGGTAGAAGTATCCTATCTACTAAGTGACAATTTCACTCCCATACCAAAGGACTACATAAGTGCAGCAGTCATACACCTGCCTTGCATTTGACCTTTGAACCTACTTCTTTGACCTAGTTACAGCTGTCCACCATATCATTTAGCCTGACTTGCCATACCTTGCCTTCTTCCTCTTCTCTCCTGCTGGGTTGGCTGGCATCCTACTGCACAGCTTCTTAGCGTCCTTTTCATTATGATGGTTGCAGCTCTCCTACCTGCCCCTCCCAGCTGACTTCAGCCAGTGTTTTATTCTTTTCTGCTAGCTTCTGCCAGCATCTTTACAATCCTGGCACTAATCTTACTACAGGTATCATCCAATCCTCTCCCTGGCTGGCATCCTCTCTCCTGGGTAGTATTCCTTCTACCCAGTACCATCAGCCAACTCCTCCTTCTGGCTCAGACCTCCGAGTCCTGTACTAGCACTCATTCATCCTATAGCTAGTACCATGCTGCCTGGTTGCTCAGCCGCCTCCTCCTCTGGCTCTGACTTTCTTTATCATAGCTTAGGCTATTTGGAAGTCATCCACATCTGCACTGGTACCTTACTACCACCTACTTTCTCATTCCATGAAGTGCAGGCTATTTATCTGCCTGCTACAAAGCCAGACCTGGCTCTCTTCTCTTAGCATTTGGTGTTTTTTTCACTAGGCCAGTAGGACTCAGAGCCCACCATTTTGGAAAACAGGAGGCACCCATTCCCTGTGTGATTGGATTTACCTGAACTGCTTAGTTTTGTTTTTGGAGGATTGTGTCCAAGCAGAACTTTTGATTCATGCTCATCTAGGGTCTTGGATTCTTGGAAGTTCTAACTTGGTTGTAATATCCTAGTAGAGAAATTACTTTGACTTAGGAATGTGGCATCTACTATCTGTAGACATTTTTTTGGTTCTTTGTATTTAGCTTCATTTTGTTGGGTCTGGTTTTTATACCTTACAGGGTTTTCCATTGTAACGACCCTACATTATAGAGCTATGGTAACCTATGTCTATACCCATACATAAGACCAAGAGGTCAAATGGTAAACGAGGCAGGTATGCAGGCGCATATCCGAGAGATATCTGATGGTCAGGATATCTCTAAGAACAGAAGGTACTTAAGAAAATGGTGTACCTAAGTAGTGGTAATAATGTGACAATGTCCGCTCTGGCCTAAGAATAGGACAGAAGGCCGGGTGAGTTTACCCTGTCTAAGGAAGTCACGTTACCCTGCCATGGAGACCGGTTTCGTGTCAACATGGACATACTTACCCTACCTTTGGGACACTATTACCCTACCTTCCGTCGGAAATGTTCTCAGAAGAATTTCGGGAAATGTCAGGGTTGTTTGTTACGCAATGATGATCGATGGACACTTGGTTGTACTTTGATCGGAAGGCTACGAAAGGAGCTATAGTGCTCCGGACAAGCTGTAACTTGGTAGAATTATTCCTAACAGGTACCTTCGGCCCCAGGGTTCGCCTCGGGTGTCATAGGCCAAAACGGGTGGAGTTGCTGTCTTACTAGTTAAATGCGATCTATGAAGACATGTCCATAACACTGTATACGTCGCTGCCGTCCGTCTGACCGGAAGCTGTTCGCAGGATATATAAGGAGGTGAAGGTGAGAAGGTCAGGTACCTTCTCCAAAAGGAACATAGTAAAACGGACCAAAACTGACGGAGTTAGCGTGAGCTACCCGAAAGGGTCCCCAGAGTAGTCCCGGGTTGTGCCGCAGACATCTGGGAAGGCTTTAGGCCAATCAAGCCTACACGTGCCCCTTTGCTGTAGGCTCTTTGTGAGTTGTTTGAGGACTCTAATAGCATGATACTTATCATGGTGAGTGGTGTGTCAGGGGTAAGGGACCATGGGTAGCGCCCACGGGTCCCGCCGCCGCCGCCGCTCTCCGCGAGAGCATCATAGACCTTCTAAGTTCACAATCAAGATAGATAGAACTTAACCGGAAGACAGCTGATGTCTACGGGTGCTTGCATAGATCATAGCACAATGGGAAGAGAGTCATTTAGTTAGCTTTCCTAGGCATGTCGACAGTTAGCCACTGACGAGACACCGATGCGTAGAGGTTTTCACTCCGGCAAGTGTATTGGCAAATACCTCACAGGAACTGATGTACATATAGGAGAATTCTGCTAGAGTGTGCTGACACCTTAGACCCTTCGGGGACACGGTAATAGTGCCGAGGCAACCCTTACGGAGTAGGGTATACTCATGTTGGTCGGGATAACCTGATGAGGGAGTTTTTGGTATAAGTCTGACTACTTAAAGATTATACGAGAACTCTCCTACCCCGACAGAATCAACATCCTCTCGAGAGACTTTAATTGAGATAAGCCTGAGCTTAACGATATTAAGTTTTACCATTTACTTTTATTCTTTACACTTTTTGCAAGAGCTGTGTTCGAGAGATTTGAAGTTTGGTACGGTCACATTCTTAGGAACCATCTACCTGAGGGAGTCCCCATTACATCCATGGATCATAGTAGGTAGGTGCATTATAGTTGGAGGTTTTTTCCACTCTACTCACCCTGGCAGGGATTTAGGTTGCTGGGATTTACGTATCTTTGTATTCTTTATACCTTAAAATTAAATGAAATGATAAACACAAAAAATAATGCTAATAAGTAATAGCAATTACTCCTTTCTATTAACTCTAGAATATCACCCTGATTTCTCAAATTCTGGAATAACTCTATCAGTGCATTTATCTTAAAAGACATTTCTATTATGTCTCTAATTTGTATCTGTATCCTATTAGATTCAAATTAATTATACTTAAAAACTGATTGACTCTGAACTAATAATACCTGGTAATTCAAAATATCTTTGCAGGAAAAGAAGCTGTTAAGAGGGGGGCTGCATCTATATTTCTATTAGTTTACAAATCCACTTCTATTTCTAATAAGCTTTTTTTGAAAATTTATGTAAAATCAATACCAGATAAATTAACTGCAAGTTTAGAAAGCAGGAAGTTATACAAATTATTAGCTAGCATGTCTATCTTTACAATTTAACTCTTATAGCTATAATCTATACTATTTAATTATATTAGACAGGTCTCAGCCTAAGAGTACAAATACTTCTGATTATTGGGTGTAGGATATCTTAAATTACCAAGTATTATTAGTTCAATTATTTTTTAAGCTTAACTAATTTGGATTCCATGGGATCCAAATTAGGGTAGGAAGAGAAGTGTATTTTAAAATGAATATACTATCAGAATCATCTCTGAATTTGAGAAATCAGGATGATATTCTAGAGTTAATAGAAAAGAGTAATTGTTATCTCTTCTTAGTATTAATTATTTTTCTGCATAATATATTTAGTCTTCTTTTAGTTTATTAAAATAGTAGTAGCTATCTATTTCATGTTTAATAATTATAGTTAAAAAAATCAAAAAACAAGAGCAGTACAAAACCCTACAGAAATAACTTCACAGTTGCAGGACCTTTACTCGTACTAGTGAGTATTCTTATTATTTCAGGTAGGTAGCTTTATTATTATAGGTAAGTGGTTGCTGTGGGATTTTGGCTGGGCAGCTTACTAATCCAACATGTTTTATAAATACTTCTGATGAGTGGCTGTAGTTATTTGAGTTTTTTATAGTATAACAATAATAGGCATGGTAGTGGGTTGTCTCTGTATACTAAGCCAGACATCATCAAAAAAAAAAGTTGTCCGTATCCTGAAGTCCAGTTTATGTTTGGATCTTCTCATGCCTCTGGTACCTTAGAAAGGCATCCCAAGGACCTCTGGAAGAAGCAAATATAAAGGGTCAAAATTAGCTAAAACGCGTTATTTTAATAAAAAGATATAGGGATTTTATATTATATGTTAAAGTTTCAGTCTTATCACTTGAAATATGATATTGAGTTTTGTATTTTGAAATCCAACTTGCAAAATTGTAGTAAAATCAATCATACCACTTTAAATTCCTGAAAGTGTACAAAATAATAGTCCATTTGCCAAGCCATTTGGTGCAAACAATGTATTTTCCACATCTTAATCGTGATACAAAGATTTCCTATTTGGGCCACAGGACGCACTAGATATGCTCCAGACACATTCTGGATGCCTTTTATTACAAACCCATATTCCAGATGCAGGATCACTTTTTTTGCTGATGGCATGTTGCAATACTTTTTTCACTCCCTGCCTTGTATTTTAGTAGATACAGTCACAAATGAGGAAACCTGAGTGATATATCATGATCACAATAGGTGAATGGCAAAGTTTTGGGCAAGCCTGGTATGATACCTTCATCCCATTGCTACTATTGCTCTTCTGCAAATAGGTCCGGGAGGTACTCAATACCGCCTGTCTTTTTTATATATACCAGTATAATACCGGTATTGGTCGTTTAATGCCCAATGTGATATACACAGGCTTGCTACCCACGAGCAATAGATATCTTGCATCCTGCATGTCATCTATTTTCCTCACAATTGGAAAATTTCCCATGTTGGGACCCAACACCGCATGAACTATCACTACTCTTCCTCGTGGGCATCCCTCTTTTAAGGGGGCTGTAGAGCACACTTTGCGTATCTTCTTCGGCCCTGGGCTTGTCTATTATACTTTCTTTGCCTCCTAAGGATTTTCGTGTATATTTCTTTTCATATAATATTATAATATATATATACATATATAAATTTTAAGAAAAATAAAATAAAATTAGTGCTAGTAGTTACTCCGCCATATTTCCTTCCCCGTCAGTGTGAATGGCGTAAAATATACCGTAAAATCCTCAAGCTGTCCTCATGTTTTAACGACCAGGTTGATCAAGAGATCGATTATATAAGCATGTAACTAGGAGCTTTTGGGAGCAATTTTTAACCTTCAGCTGAGTTGTCACGCGCAATGTATTCATACAAGTACAGTACAACTATTGTGGACCCCTAGGCGGTGCGATGTAGTCGAAGTCGGGCAGGTATTGTTATTTTATTTTTTATCTCGAGGTATTATTCCGGAATAGTCTCATTTGCAAGGGTTCTCATAATAAACTGCCCGCGATAAATTCTTACAATGCCTCTGGAAACATATCCAGGATCAGTCATCTAAAAGGCTTTTGTTCTCTCGATGATATGGATTGTTCTTGGGTACAGGGGAGGAGGGTATGAGGGCTGTATGGACGTGCATGTCGTATGCCAGAGATGTAGTTTACTCGAGTACTGTCCGGGGAATTGAAGGTGTCAAGGAGGGCTTATGCGTTGCTGAGGTGAGTATGATATGAGGTTGGGATACCGGTAGCCCCTTGAACCACGGCATGTCTTATCATGCAGGATCTGAGCAAGGAGGGGTCGGAGTGCAGCGGCCTGAGGGCTGCGCGACCGTGAGCATGAGAATTACTCGAGTACTTGTATACTCGAGTACCAGTAAGAACCTGGACCTGATCTTTCCGAGTTTTGAGCGTACTCGAGTACGAATAGCGGAGCACCGATACTCGTCTGGGACCTCTTTCACCTCAAGGCCAAGTTGGGCACCGTACTAGTACGATACACTGAAGTCTGGTTCAGCGTGCAGGACCGCGGAACTGTACCAGGTGCAACCGACATTTGTCAGCCGCCCATTGTGGTCATAAGGCATCACTCAGACTTTTTTTTTCTTTTCAATTTGTGCAGGCACATAAATAGTCTACCCCTCTCGGTGTGGAAACGCGCCCTCCTCGCGCTCGCGTGTCTGAAAAGTTTGATCTGTTGATTTGATAACATATCTAACCGAGTCTTCCCTCCGCCCTAACCCCCCTACGCCTGGAAAGCGGGGCGGAGGAGGGAAGGAGTTATCAAAAAGGTAATCAATAGATACTTCTCTGGCTCTCTCGAGAACACAAAAATGCTAAAGAAAGCCTCCCACCGGATCTCCACATTGCCAGGAGTTGGGCGTTACACCCTGCAACGGGGCGAGGAGAAGCGGCGGATGCTGAATAGGGGGTACTGTACCGATATCTGGCGAGTAAAACACCGAATTCGTCAAAGTACCGTAGGGTAACAGTTTTTTCTTTCCTATTCCTGATCCCTGCTCATCACCCGAAGGGCTTTCGCACCAGTCCAAGACTGTACCGTATTGGCCTGAGGGTCTCAGACCAGCTGCAAAAGGTGCAAATCGTTTCCGACTCCCTTGAAGTCTCGAGGGGCCTCCGGCCGGTACTGTACTCGTACGCTTGTCCTACATCACTCCGCTCCTCATCCTGGGAGCCCAGCCCATCCTCGGACTTTGCTGGGGAAGCAGGCGGAAAAAGAAGAGAACAGGGGAAGAGAGGAGTACCGTACAGCACAAGAATAATCATAACAGGGAAAAAGGAAAAAAAAATGAATAAATAGAGGGATTCGGGAACCGCTTTCAAAGTGTTGCGCATTAACGACGTAGAGAACGCAAAACTGACCATTGCCGGTGTTGAGTGAACCTTCCTTACGGTGTCGTCCACCCGATGCTTCACGCTACCGGCAGTCTTGCTCGTAGCTTCCTCAATCCATTTCCCGCACCGACATCACGATGACCCCCATGAGTGGTTTGGGTGTCGAGTCATTCCCAAACAGACCTTAACGTTGGCGCAGTGCACAGAGGCGTACAGTACTGGAGTACTGTACTACGTACGGTACGAGTACAAGTAGGGTACGGTAGTGCAGATGGATTCAGAGAATAAGGCGGTATGATGGATAAAAGGTATTACGATGGGGAGCAGTCCTGTACTGGTACGAGGACTTGAGTGGGTGCCGGTAAGGTACAGGTACCGTACGCTAACATGGACTGTTTGCTGCGTAATTCAGGTACCGTGCCGAGAACTGGCATCTTGAGCAAGGATGAGGCCATCTCGTAAGCGGTGATATGGTTGGTCTGTCACTTTTGTTTATTTTTTTATTTTTTACTTTACCGCGTGTAATATGTTTCTTTTTCGCCCTTCTGTTTTATGTGGGTCAACATTTTGAACGGTTTCCGGCCCCCTGGCGTCTGTCTGAGTGGGACGGAAGAAACATTGCCTGAACTCTCTGGAGCGCCGACGGATTAGCCTGAAGGGTTCCTTGAGCGGTTGTGTTTTTGTTTGTTTTTGTCTTTGTTTTTTTTTTTTTTGCCTCTCTTTTCGGTTCGCTTGTTTGTGTGGCACGGGTACGTTTCTGCTATTTCGGCTACGGAGCTGCTCGAGCATACTCGAGTACCGGTATGTTGTCTTTTTGGTAGTGATTGGGGAAGACATGAGATTGTCATGGGAGAAGCTAGTCTCCAGTATGGAGAGAAGATGGAACATCCGAGATCCATACCAATGTACGAGTACTGTACGGTACCGGTACTGTGCTGTGCCGTACGGTACGGTACTCGAGTAGTCTACTGGTTTCTCTATTTTTTATTTTCGTCTCTTGAGCTGAGATGGAAGCATGTGTGTGTGTGACGGGCGGAAAGGGAAGGAGGCCCAGCCACTTTCCCATCTCCTGGTGGCTATTTGCTGGGAGAAAAATGGAGGTGCGCTACGCTGACCGTTCGAACGTGCTCACATCCAAACATCCCAACTCTCGCCCCCCCCCTGCACTTTACAGCGATCGTACAGGAGTTGCACTTTGGCAGCTCTTTCCAGCGCGACTCCCCCCCTCTCTCGCGCTGAAGCTATTCCCACACCCCCCCATACTCGTGCCATAGCAGTCGGAGTAGACATACGGTAATGTACTCGAGTACTCGTACTCATATTGCCCACGCACACAGAGGCAGCACACTCCAATTCTGGACGCTCCCCGGATGGATCTCGCTCGCCATGCCGGTCCGCTGAACTAGACGCACATCCGTCCAGTCCCAGTATCTGTTGTCGTTAGGTGCGAGCAGCGTTAGCCTGCTTGACTGTCCTCTCCTCGCTTTCTTACTCTGGTACGGTAATGGAGCGAGGAGTACCGCATCATAATTGTAGAATGCGTTGAGTAGAGGAATACTTGTAAGGAAATAAGAAAAGGAAAATAAAGAAGGGAGGAAAATGGGGGGGGAAGAAAAAGGAAAAAAAAATAGACTGTCCTGCCTTGACTTTGCCGGTACGGTACTGTCCTGGCCGTGTGTGCCTGTCCTGTCCGTTTTTGAATGTATGAGGGAGAAAGGTGTGGGTAAGTGGTTGATGGATCGATGATGGTGATGAATGAGGTGTGGGTGGTCAGGCTGCTCACTAACTCCTGGATGCTGGCTGGCTGATATTCACCGCCTCTCCCCCCACACACGCACGCCCCCCCCTTCTCTTCTCTTCCCTCTCTCTCTTTCTTCCTCCTACCCTCACCGACAGTTGATCTCCAGGCTTCGTGATCTTCCTTTCTTTGCTCCATCTCTATACTCTTTTAACTTTACTCGCCTTTTTCAGGATCCAGCCTCACTCATTTGGCTGTCCTAGACGCTCTTTTTGGCACCCATTCAGTACCCCTTCCTTCTTTCATCATCACGCTCTTCAGCCATCACCACTCTTTTCACGACTCGTCAAAACCCTAACTCTCAGCCCATTCTTTTTATTTTTTCCAAACGTGCTTTCAACATCCATCCGGTTGACGACACTTCCACACTCCCTATTTTTCTCTTCTAATCTTTTCATTCTTTCAACAGTTTTCCTCTTTTTCTCCAAAAAGAGCCAACTTTTGGGTTTCGACGTCTCCGACCGGCGCGAAATTCCCACACGATCACAAGCACGTTGAGATTTACGCACTACTCTCACCTCTAAATCATCTGACTCTATCGATTCCGCACAGTTCAGGTTAACTGTCAATAAGCCAAATTTTTGACTTGGACCGTTTTTTGTCTAATAATTCGGGCCTCTCTTAAAATTCTCAGCTGCTCCCGGGGTAGTGCGAGGACCCAAGCCCCGTTCAACCTCCGGACGCAGGAACTGGCCTAAAGTGCCGGATTTGCTTAGGGTACGAAAGCACAGGGTCAGTGTCGGGTCAGCAGATACATAGAGTCCTCGGCTGACGGCTTGGTTGATATCCACAGTTTACACTTACTCTCACCTCTTCCATTCACAATACGAGGCAGGATGTCTTCGGTGACTAGTCCTTCTCCTTCT
Organism: Tuber aestivum; assembly: GCA_900010015.1. Classification (NCBI taxonomy): domain Eukaryota; kingdom Fungi; phylum Ascomycota; class Pezizomycetes; order Pezizales; family Tuberaceae; genus Tuber; species Tuber aestivum. The sequence continues at coordinate 139,994 of LN891149.1, forward strand.
CCCCCACATCAGCAGGCAAGCATGTCGCGACGCCCACCACGCAAGAGTACTCTCACCCAGCAGCAAAAGAATCAGAAGCGCCAGCGTGCAACTCAGGAGCAGTTGGTTACTTTGGAGGCGGAGTTCAATAAGAACCCAACGCCCACGGCCATTGTTCGTGAACGGGTCGCCCAGGAAATTAACATGACCGAGCGATCAGTACAGATCTGGTTTCAAAATCGGTATGTAGCGTTGTATGGTATCGATGAAATGAGATGATCTAACCTTCTTCATTTTTTGTAGTCGCGCCAAGATTAAGCATTTGGCGAAGAAGAGTCTTGAGACTGGGGAGGAGTGTGACGCTGTTCCTGATTGCGTGCGTCAGTATTTCGCGATGCAAGCAATGGAAAATGGAAAAGCGTTCCCCCGTGGCCTCATGGGTGATCGATCCCGGAGTCTTTCGGCTTATGGCAATGGTAATATGTTGAATCCAGAGCAAAGTCCTCAGGGCAAAATCGGTATGTTGGAGATCCCGAGCTTGGGTTATATTTATTGCATGCAATTGACCTTGATTAGTGATCCACCACTTTACATGTCGTTCATTGAGCATTGGGTCATGGCGTCGGGTTGGGCAGAACGCCATGGACCTGGTTATATTCTATTCGCCAGAGAAGGCCTGCATCACCTACTATATCAACAACGATTCAGCCGGCTATAAGATTGAGTATCCGTTCGCATATATCAAGAGCATCGAAATCGAGGGTTTGGATACGCCCGTCACGTCCCACGGAGCACAGAAGCAGGGACAACTTGTCATCACTTTGACCCAACCTCCCAACTTTTTTATGGACTCGTCTGGATCTGCATCCGGATCTGGTGGGTTTTACCAGTGCGGTGATTTTACCGAGGACCAACAAGCCTCCCAAGTTCTGATCCATCAACTTGGAGGGCACCCGAAGATCCTCCAGAGCCAACTAGCGAAGTTGATGACCCTGGATGCGTTTGCGAACAGACACCTGCACTCTCAGTCACATTTACAACAATTTTATGACAACCCGACATTTTCAGTCTCCGCTCCTGTATCGCCCCAGATTGTGCGACCTGCCTCATCTAATGATGTTGACACCCCTGCCGGTTACCCACAGGACCCAGCCCCTGGACACAACTTTCATCAGAAACACAGACGCACTAGGAGTCGCTCTGTTCCGCTTGCGATCGACTTCTCTCAGCTCCAGCAGAATATGCCATCATTTTCATTCCAGGATGCTCAAGACCATCTTTATGCCCCCGCCCCTCAGCATCCTCATGCACTTGTTAGCTCGGGACTCCCCAACCCTCTCCGCATTGATACGTCTTCTTCCGGATTCCTTGACTACAGGCCGGGATCGGCATACCCTCTGTCGGCTGCTACTACTACCTCTCCTTCGGATTATTCTAGCCCTTCGATGATCAACTCTTCCCTGCATCATGATATGAGCAACAGTGCTGGTTATGGTACTCCATACAGTTTGCCTTTCCTTTCGCCTATGGTCGATCCAGCTAGTGCCATTGGCACTTCTGTTTCTCCCGTCTCGATCCGTCATGGTGACCCGGTGATTGCTAGTACCTCGCCCCCTTTGTCCCATCTCTACCGATCCACAAGCTCCGAAATGTTCCCTGAGGCATATGATCAACAGAATCCTCTCTCGGACGATGGTGTTGGGTTGAATGAATTGTACTCAAAGCAGTCGCTGGGTCTGTCTGGCCACTCGCCCTCGGTCGAGGATCAGGAGGATGTGGATATGCAGCAGATGATGCAGTTTTCGTTAGCGCAGGGAGTTACACCGGCCGCGAACGGGATGTAATTGGCCCAGCTTGGCAGCTGAGGCACCACTGGCATCTTTGGATACGTATAGATCGCTTTAGTATGACGCGTTAATAATATTTCTGTTTTCCGATGCCTTTTGCTCTTCGCCTTTCATTCGCATTTGGTTTTCCTTTTCTTGCCTTTCCTTTGTTATTGTTTTTGTCATTATTTTGCATCTTGCGCTGCTTTTTGGTTGTTTCTGTATGGCTATTGCGGTGATTGGGGGTTCTTTTTTTGCTCAATGCATGATTCGAGTGCTGGCTGCTCATCACTGTGTGGGGTTTGTTGGTTTCTTCACTGTTTTTTTATTTCCACAAAATTATTTTTTCCTTTTAACGGTTTCATTTGGCAGAAGGGACATTTCTACTTAGTTGGATTGGGTGGTCATGGCTTTCATATACTTGGTTGTAATTGTAAGCCAAGAACTGGTAAAACTTTGGACCTTAGGGAGGCGTTCAGTCGGCAGGACAGATGGGGATGGTAGGATATCCTCCCAAAATATTATTCCCTGCGCTATTTACACAAAATTTGATAATGTGTCGCAATTCTTCAATTGTGCTGCCTTTTCTTTTTCTCTTCTTTTCCTTTCCCTTTCCTCATGCTTTGAGAACAAATTATCTGTTTTAATCTCCTTTTTTCCTCTACCCTTTTTTGTTCCTTTGGTTGCCTAGTTTCCTAACTTTTTGGATTCAATCGTCGATCCCGGCGGGTCATGGAGTTCACAGGGCATATAGCCTACTCCTGGGTTCCCTCGTGCTTTCCTCTTTCTCTGTCCTCATTCTCCTATCGTGCTAGCACCATTTATCCGTAATAGTACTTGTAGCAGCATCATGATTTCCCAATACCTGCCTCTTCTATCTATCCTCCGTGGACCGATCTTGTGGCGGGTGGCTCGATGGGTAGTGGTATTATATAGAATGGAAAAGAAATGCAACGTTTGAACGAAGTTCTCTCTCCGCATCGCATTGAATTCGTAAGTTAGTCCCGGTGTATTACCGTTGGGGTCGGTGGCCAAGTCGGGGTTGGGCGGCAACTCATAGAGAATGTCCAACCTTGAGTCGGCCGCGCTCGTATACTGGAGAGGGTGTTCAAAGTTACTGATCATAGATCTACGTCTAAAACAGGGTCAAGAAAGGGAGCATGCTGGTGGGGATAGCGGATCGAAGAGAACCAGCTTACCTTTTGACGTCCGGTTGAGGATTCAAGTTCTCAACCATGCGCTCAATATCTTATTACTGCCCCCACTACTGCGAATATTTCCCAACAGCATCCCTCGGCATCTCCACCCTTACCCCCACCTCTTCCAACCATATCCCGCCGGACAAAGGTTTTATCTATTATTCCTCTCCTCTCTCCTTCAACTCACCGGTCTGAGTGCACCAAGATTTCGAGTACCGGTGGCATAATTTCTCTCGTTCCAACAAACACAACCTGCTAGGATGTCAGAAAAAGGTATTTTGGAAAAGCTGTGGACTAATTCCAAACCCTGCGAGGGGGAATAGGGAGCGCTCAGGGGAAGAAGGATCACTCTCCTCTGGCAACTCTGGCAGTAGGGGAGCCATATTCATGGCTATCACCTATGAATCGAATATCCCTAGAAATCAGTGTTCTCCCTATAGCAGTGCTGGGAGATGATGAGGGGCAGGTGTGATTCTTACAAGGTGTGATGGAGTGGTTGTTTGTGCATTAGTGAAGGGGTCGGGACGGGTTTTTGAGCTCAGCGGGCCCAATCACTGGACTGGCTACAAACTGGGAACGTAGTGTTGCCCGGACTCGTGTTTGCTACCGTTTTCGGTTGATGGGTTCTAACTTATTGGTCAATTTGTTACACAGCACCGGCACAATGCATGGAAATGGTGAAAACTCTGGACTCGATACTGTAGTGGACAAGGGTGCCTAGAGGAAGGCTGGCGGATGTTGGTCTACTGGTACTTGGGTACGAGTACTGTACAGTACCCAGCGGTCGATCATTGCCGACATTTGGGGCCCGCGACAAGAAAGCAAAGAGAGCATCTTGCCCGGAGTCCCACAAGCCACTGTAGCAAATTCGTGAGGAAAATCCCGGGCACCACGACTTGATTGTAGCAAAAACTCCCGAGTTGACTCCACTTCGCTCTGTACAATCTGACCAATCCCTCTCCGTGCCCGGCTCAACCCCCGGGTCTGGTCGGTTCACTTTCCGTCTCCGAATGCACCTCTTTTAGCTAAATCCTTTAAAGCGTTCCCGTCCACTCTCATTTGTTGCCATTCTTTGGCTAGATTAGTCGCCCCGATCCCTTCGTAGAACTTTATAGACGGCTCATTCCCTATCCCATCTATCTCAATCTCCGCGGCCTCCTGCATCATTCTCCCGGCGGGCAACATACATTTAAGAACGCTCCACTCTAACCTCGCCCCATCGATCTCCAGCACCTCTTTGGCTAGGGTCGCTAGGAGCGTTGTGCCATATCCCTTTCCACGAAATTGAGGCTTCACGAATAGGTCTTCCAGGTATATTCCGGGCTTAGCCCTCCATGTGCTATAGCTGTTGAAGTACCTGTTTCAATATCCACTGCATCAGTGACATGCTATCTCGTGTTTGCAACCGTTGATAATGGCATGATACTCACAATGCCATCCCAGCTGGCTTGTCGCCCTCATACAGCAGCAGGGTTTTCGCGTAGCACTTTGAGCCCTCCTTGAGCCCCAGAGTGTTTTGCAAGCTTTCCTGGGTAGCGAGTACCTTGTCGGGCTCATTCTCATAAAGCGCCAGTTCCTTAATCATCTCCAGAATCACCTCTACATCTGCGCGGTAATTGTGAGCTCAATGTTTGGCTGGAAGTTGTCTGTTCGCCTACCTGAGGCTACAGCAGCACGCACAGATATCTGGCCGGCCATAATGGGCGAGTCGATCTTGAAGAAGGGGGTAAGTTGAAGTGATATTTGGAGCTTTTGAGATGTGTCGGTTGTCCCGGTGGGGGTTTGGGGGGGGGAACAGCTGCTCCGTGAATGGCTTGAATTAGCAGGGTTTAGGCTGTTGTAAAGGCACGAGTAGTCAAACAGTACAAGCCTGAGCACAGTAAGCGACAAGAATGGATTACTGGCACAGTATCACGAATTTATTGTAATATTACCTTGTATGATAAATTTTACTACTGGTGCAGTACAGGTGTTAGGGATAAAGTATCTGAACAACAAATACAACATCTGGTATTTTCCTCATTTTTGAAATAGTAATACTATGAAATTATAAGATAGAAGTTTTTTTGACAAATTAGAACACTTGGCACTATGGTAGTTTATGATACAGCAGAGTCTTTTGGTTGGATATATTCCTGAAGAACAATAGCCGGAGGTAACAAAGAAGGCAAGAAGGAGGCTGGACCTGGAAAAATGGAGGAAACGGTATAGTAGGAGTAGGTGACAATGAGTTACTGGAGGAAAAGGAGAAAACCAGGGGGATTGATGGAATGGGGTAGGGATAGAAATAATAGGTAAATTATTTGATAGGGTAGGGGGATGAAGAAATTTTGTTGAAGGAGGTATGGTTTGTGCCATTCAAAACATGCACGAGGCTGAAATAATATGTTACATGTGGCTGTGCCTCTTTTGATGCTATGCCTTGAATTTTCCATGGAATTATGGTCTAGGGTTTAAGTAATAATATATTTTAAATAGATTTAAAGATAAATAATATGAGGTTATAATAAAAATAACAAGGGAAGAGAAATGTTAAAATATTAACAAATATGTGCAATACTCTTTTAAAATATGATATTATAGAAGCAGATGAGAAACTTTGAAGTAATTTACCAGTAACAATTCTCCCATATATAATATTACTATGATTTTATTACATATACCAGAGAAATAATGGTTGTTATCATTAGGGTTAATAGTATTCCTTATAGGTTACAGGTTATATTTACTCTTTTTAGTACATAAAATGACCTTTTTAAGCCAAAACCCTATTTCCTGAATAATAAATCTCTGATTACTAAGAAATTAAACTGTGGCTGATGTAACATTTTTCTCCCTTTCTCACCAAAAGTACAACTTTTTAAATTTGCAAGGCTCTCCAACCAAGGACAAAAAAAATAAAAGAAAACCTCACAGTTATTCTCCATCCATTCTCTCTTGAATCCTGAGGTTTTTTATTTCACATAATGATACTAGTTGTGGACCCTTGTCAATTTAAAAGTTGTCGAATTTCTCGTGCAGGTTTTGAATAGCACACACTATAAGAGAATCATGATTGAAAGAATAATGAAAAAAGAAAAAGAAAAAGAAGGGACAGGATCATAACAGAAGGTCTTGAGTAAGAAGAAAGAAAAGAAGAAAAATAGAAACAAGAGAGAAGTAAGTAACAACTTAGTAGACTTAGGAGATGAAAAAAAATACAGAACACAGTAGTTTGGAGAATACTAAATATCTAGGAGAGAGAAAGAGGAGAAGAGTAAGTTTATAAAATATGAAGAGAGGAATGGATAGTGAGATAGATGTGGAGGAGGAAAAAGAGAAAATAGAGAAGGATATAGATAGGTGGACAGATAAGGGAGTACGAAGTATCGACCTCTGTACCTTTATACCTAGTGTTTAAGATCTTAATACTACAAGAAATTATTGTAAACCCCAACCTCCTTTCATTCCCCTCTCTCCTACCTCCTCTCTTAGAGAATTTAGGCTATCCTTCTTATGCCTTAAGCTCCTACTAAGTAATACTATTTCCTTAATAACAAGAGACTGAATAAGAGATATAGTAAAATACCAATTGTGTTTAGGGGTTTGGACATGGCCTTTGTGATCCCAGGTTTGTAGCATTGAGCCATATCAATTTAGGGGTCCTTATAACTAAGCTATTGTTTGCTTTCACCTTCTTTTTTTGTCAGTCAGCTTACACCCTACTGCTGTGTAGCTGGTAACCAACTACTTGAATAGCACTCTTCTGCTGCCTCTTATAGCTGCGACCCTACTACTACCTGGTTAGCACGCTTCTACCACCCCTCAGACCTTCGGGTCCTTCTCCCTCCTTCTTCAATGCTTGTACCATACTATTATTCCATTCTAGGACCACTATTTTTCCAGTTTCCACACTCTGATTTGTGACTGTCTATTCACCCTGCCTTCGTTTACTGGTCTAATTCTCTAGGATCATTATCTTGTCTTTACGATTAGCCTCTATTGTCCCCCTATCCTACTATATTCTGATTAGATTAGCAGAATCAATGGTGTCATCTACAGGTGTCCCTCAGGTTGTAATTCCTGAGTTGGGCATAGCTTATGAGTTTGGTTTCTTAGGTTTTGGTTTTCTTTAGGGTTGACAATGGTTCTGGGGTAGCCTATTTCAGTAGTTTGATTTCTAGGTTCTCACTTTACATTTTTTTTTAGTATGGTCTACCCTCCTTTATAGGCATTTTGTACATCTTAGCTTAGCTTACTGTACATGAGTGTTTTGGTTATTAATTCAAATATACTATGAGTGAAATAATAATAAAAATTAAAAGAAATAAGGGAGTATGAAGGCAGTTAAAAGACATAAGAAATAGAGAGGAGGAGGAGAAATAGAAGAGGAGATTGGAAGGAGAGAGGAGAGGATAGAAGAGAGAAGAGGTAGATATATTATATAGAAGTTGGATGGACTAGAGAGGGAGGTTAGAAGATATTGAAAATATTTTGAGAATTGAAAGAAAAGATGTACATTAGATAAAAAGTTACTTGAATAGGAAGAGGATAAAGAAATATATGTAAAGAGTAAAGAATTTTTAAAAGATAGTAAAGAAGAAAAGAGTAGAAAAGAAAGAAGTAGATCAAGTAGAAAAGAAGGAGGAATGACAGAAGGAGAAAGTAGGAAATATGGTAGCAGTAGAGGAAGAAAGAAGTTATGGGGAGGTGGTGATAAAAAGAATATGCTTGAGAGGAATAGAGAGAATTAAGAGAAGGGAGATAGTGAAAGAAAAAAAAAAAAAAAAGAAAGAAACAGGATTATAAGAAAGGAAAGAGAAGAGAGAATAAGGAATAGTTTTAAGAAATTATTAGATTTGGAGAAGGAGGAAACAAGAAAGATGAAGGAGAAAGACAAGAAGAGAGCAGAGAAAGAGTCGAGTTCAGAAAAGATAAGTATGGAGAAGAGAAAGGTAAGAAGACCTACTCATATCAAGGTTCTGACTAAGTATTACAACTCCTGGTTACTTACTGGCTCATAACTTAGGTACTCTTCAGAGAGTACCTGCTAGTTTAATATGACTTGCTAGCTTAATATGACTGATAGCTTAAAACAACTTTTTCATGGCTTAATATAATATTTTGTAACTCAATCTCACATTATAAGCTTGCTGTATAGAATGTTCTAGTGTACATGTATTTTTCAACATTACTTGTTTCCTAATATCAAGAATTATAAGCTTTAATATTTTCTTTTTAGGCCCTATTTGGTATGGCAGAAAAACAGTGTATTTCTTAGTTTTTCTTAGTTTTTTCTGCTGCATTCAACTAAAATATTCAGTGAGTGTTTGATAGGTACAAAAATACTATAGTATTTCAATCCTCTGTATTTCTATTCTGAGGATTTTTTATGGGTATAATTCATGTAAGTTTTCAAAGAGATAAGATAAGTCTGTTTGCTTAATACAAGATTACACTTATGTAGAAATCTATAGTGCAAGAAGGCATAAGTGTCAACCTCATTTTTGGGGGTGTTCAATTAAACATCACCCACCCAATAGTAGTCTAACTTAGGTAAAAAAAATGTAGAAATAGAGAGCAAGTGAAGTAGAATAAAAGTATGTTTTTTTAATTTAGTAGAAGCAAGTATCAGGAGTGGCATCCTTGATTGAAAAATTGAATTTTTGATCTACAATCTGTGGCTTGGCATTGAAATGCAACATACAATTGCTGAGTAATCATAACTTTAGCATGTAAGTCAGTTAAAGTAAATTATATGAAGAAGCATGATATATTCTACTGATATAGCATACTACAAACAAAAATATTTCCTCAATGGCAGATACAATATCTGTGCATTATGTAAAATAGTACCTGAATGCTTGAATTTAGTAAAACCAACTTTAATCTAGAAGTTTTAGGTGTGTACTGAGAGAATGATAAGAGCATACCAAGAAGGTATTGCTTATGGTACACTAGACTTTAGAGAGAAGGTTACTAAAATATATAGAAGTCATTGTAGAGTTTCAGACTCTCAAACTATTGTATATAATTAATATCTCTTACAATAGGTACACTTCTTCATAGTCAATCACTCATTGTCTTGGCAATTATTTGCACAGCCACTGTTGCATTTGACTGTGCCACATGGTTGACAGTCTTCCCTTCTTGAACCCATAGTTATAGTATAATGGAAATTTGATTTTGATTTTATTTTATTGTTAATTGTAATAATAATATAATTTAAACAAGAGTATATCCTGTTAATAATAGGGTATAATATCTTGATAATAAAACTTATAATTATTATAAAATTTAATAAAACCATATTGCAATTCAAGTTATGATATATTTATTCTCAACCAACAAACCTCTAGCACAATCATTATTATTTTTCAATATCAGTCGATAGGAAAAGGATAAACAATCTATATTCAAAATAGATGGTTCAAGATTATTGCAGTTGACTACAGCTGTTGTGGAAGAAGTAGAAAGTAGATTTGACAAGAAACCTTGTCGGACCTCAGTACTAAGTGGTAAAGCCTATGTTGAGGAGTTGCTATAACTAGATACAAATCCTAGACAATTTTTGGAAGTTGTACAAATGTCCAGTGAAGTGTTCTTGAAGCTCTATGAATGGCTCAAGAATCATGGTTACCTAACTGATGGAAGATCAGTTAGCATAAAAGATCAAGTTGCAATGTTTCCATAGACAGTTATAACAGGAGCATCAAATTGTGACGTGCAGGAACGCTTTCAACATAGTAATGAAATAGTCAGCAGGTATTGATTTTGATTCCTTTTAAGTTTAAGTTAATATTTATTATAATTATTATATACTAGCATCAATTGCTAACATTTTTGGAATTAGGTATTTCAACTTAGTACTCAACTTATTGATTCTACTTGAAAAGGAGTTTGTGAAACTACCAAGCAATGAGTATCCTTGGGAGATAGAGAAGAACAAAAAGTTTTATCCTTACTTTAAGGATATAATTGGTGCCTTGGATGGGACTCACATATTAGCCCATATTCTAAGTAATATTGCAACTGCTTTCTATAATTGAAAAGGCTACATTTTACAAAATATTCTTGTTGTATATACTTTGGATATATCATTTTCCTTTATTCTTGCTGATTGGGAGAGCTCGGCTCATGATAGAAGAGTTTTTAATGATGCCTTATCTACAGGCTTTGAAATACTAGCTAGAAAATATTATCTTGCAGATGCTGGTTATAGACTGGGAAATGGCTATTTAACTACCTACAGAATAGTCCAATATCATTTGAGAGAACACTATCTGTTTCGTCATAGGTATGTATTTCTTAATAATATATCTTGCAAGTATAAACTTATCTGTTAAATAAATTGAATACTAATAATTGAAAATTTTGGTTTAAATAAAATCAGACCAGAAACTAAGGAGGAGTTATTTAACTTACATCATTTATAACTACGGAATGTTATTGAGAGAACAATCAGGGTACTAAAGCAGAGATTTGCTATTCTTTAAACTGTACCTGAATATTCTTTTCAGGTTCAAGTCAAGCTAGTAATTATATTGGCTGGCTTGCATAATTTTATTCATTAACATTCCACAGCAGTTGACATGAATATGGCATCCGAGTCTGATCTCTCTACTCCGCATAAATCTCAAACAATTGATACACGGGATTCTATTAATGGTATACATACCAGACTTTTTTTCTATAAATAAAGGTTTTACTAATTGATAAACTAAAGAGTCTAGTGATTACCAACAATATTCTGATTTAAATCAGGGAAGCCAAAACAGTAGGAAACAAAATGAAGCAGAGCCTGAGATGCATGCAGATGGTGATAATGAGGAGAATGAGGAAGGCATAGTTGAGCTACGAGATAGAATTGCAAGTAAGATGTGGAGGGACTATCAACAATATTTGTATCTATAAACAGCTCGTAATAAGGTATATCTACAATGTACAAGCCAGTTCTATCTCTCTCTTTAACCATCTATCTCATAAAGATCCAAGCCTAAATCCTGTGAAAACACAGGCTTTTTCATAGTTCTTCAATACTTGTACTCCCTTAAGTAACTCATTATCACTTAACTTATCTGTATAATAATCCTCCAGAATCCCAATTGCTAGCCCCTGCTTGGTAGCACTTCCTTGAGTAGGCTGTAGCATTGGTTCTGTAACAGTTTCTTGTAGTGCACTTGGTACTACCCCTTGGACTACTGGAGTTTTCTTGAATCTTTTACGGGAACGACTGGGAGGAGATAAATCATCGTCACTAGTCATTAATACTCTAATATCTCTACCCCTTACTGTACTTATAGTGCCTCCAGTATGAAGGGATCTATAGTAGCTAGATGTTGAAGGCTGACCGGATCCAGTAATATGATCTTCACTAGATGATCTGCGTGAAGTCTCAAAGTCCTCTGTACCCATAGCCAGAGCAGGGTCAAGTAAGCTTGAATCAAAATTCTTACTTGGTACAAGAGATATAGATTCCCTTTCAGCAATTAACTCCAATTCATTGGTTTATACATATTGACCAGTTGAGTGTGTTCTAGCAAAGAGTTCTTCAAGAAGATCGTAATAGGGAAGTGGTTTGTGGCGAAACTTGGATAATTCCTTGTGTATCTAAACCTATACCTTTATCATTAATATATAGATACAATTAATAAAATATTTTTAAGGAGTTAATCAAATTGTACCTCAAGATAACTCCTCTAAACTGCTGCTGGAGCAGTTGGAATTCCCTTATTGCCATCCTAGCCAAAACGAGAGTTTTGTCGAATTGCTTGAACAATTTCAAACTCCTTTTTTAACTATTATTTAATTTGTCTATCCAGTAACTGAAATTATGTAGAACATAACTTGTAACTTTAAAAGCATATAGGAATATAAACATACACTTGCCTCCTTCCACTTGACTTGTTGGTCCCAGGCCCGGACCAGATCCCATATGGGGTCTGGAAGAAGGTCCATGCAGCCAATTCCTCCCTCCTTGTTAACCTTCTCTCGCCCTCGCTATCATTCAGCTTCTACTCTCCCTCCCCCAAAAAGGCCAATGGAGTTGTCCTCTCTAAGCTGGGAAAACCAGACTATTCCTCCCCCACCTCCTTTCACATTATCATCCTCCTCCAGACAGTTTCAAAAATCCTAGACAGAATTGTTGCCTCTCACCTGTCTATAGTCGCCTGCTCCTGCAGTCTAATCATCCCAAATTAGTGCAGCTTGCTCCCCAGTCTCAGCACCTACAATGCCTGCGCTGCCCTCACCTACGAGATCCGCTGCCTCCAAAGGCCCAGGCTCAAAGCCTCGTCGCTCTTCCTTGATATTAAAGGGGGTTTTGACAACAATAATTCAATACTACTTACTACTTTCATGAAGTCCACGGGGGTGCCGCCAGACATCTGCGCCTAACTCCAGTCTTTCCTTTCTAACAGACATTGTCGTCTTCTCTTTCAGTGGTCTCCTAATGTGTTTTCTCCAGTTTAGGTGGGTACACCACAAGGGTCTCCTATTTCTCCTCTTTTGTTTATCATCTATGTATCTCCTCTTCATTTGGATATTCCCAAAGGGATTATATTTTCCTTTGTTGATGATTTTACTGTTATGGTGACTTCTCCCTCTTACAGGCGCAATGTGCAGTGCTTGCAGAATTATTTTATGGCATTGAAGAGAAGAGCGGGTGCTATAGGCATGTCCTTCTCTGTACCCAAGACTGAACTGTCCTATTGGAGGACCTTAAGGGACCATGGGGCTCGTTGCCACACCCCATTCATCGTGGATTGTACCCTGTTCCACCCCGCTGGACTGGTTCGCTGGCTCGACTACTAGTTCACTCCTAGCCTAGAAACCTCTGCTTCCTTCGCAAAACGTTTGGCACTTGCCCAGGGGGCTTTAGCTATCATGCGAGAACTCTCTCCCCCTGGGAAAGGCTTGCCTGCTTATCTCAATAGTAGGCTTGCTGTGGGACTCATCCTTCTCATCCTCTCCTGCGGAGCTGATCTCCTGGTACCCAATACTTCTGCACTCCACAAGATAGAGGTCTTCTGGAACTGAGTCCTCTGATGGGTGACCAACTGTTTCTACTCTACCCCCACCTCAATCCTCTCTTGCGAGGCCAGTATCTCCCCTCTAGTAGTTCTTCTTCCCCACAAGTGCCGAATGGCGGCCTTGAGGATGGCCTGCTCACTGCCTGAGATAAACCCGGCCTTGGCCAGGCTCCCCTTATCCTTTCCCTCTGCATCAGCAACAAGGGCCCTGGACTCCAACCCGGCCCTGTCCATCGGGCTGAAGGGCAATGCCTACCCCCTCCTCTGGAAGACCCCCAGGCCCACTCCCACCCTATGATCCCACCTTCCTATTGATGGCATAGCTCATTTCCTGGCTCGAATCAATGCCAGGGGCACTCTTCCGTGCCTGAACAGGCACCTGGTCCCTTCGACAGTCAACAATCTCTCCTCCTCACAGATGTACTACCTCCTCAAAGCTGACACTCGATCCCTCCTTTCCCAGGATTGGGCACTGCAGGCCCCTCCCCTTCTATACTATCCGTATCCTCCCCTGAAGGCCCTGCACGCCTTCATGGGGCTGAACTGCTTTCTGGCCGGAAGAATACATCAAATGATAGCTGGAAAGAGCTATCTAGTGGCACAAACCCCCTGGAACAAGCCAAACAAACCTACCACTTACTCTGCCTATAGCCTTAAGCTAGAGACTATGCAATATGCTGTCCTCTCCTGTCCCTCTAAGGCCTCCTCAAGACTGCTCCATATTCTGGGAGTAGATTCTTTAGCCGGTAAGGCTCCCCTATGGGCTGACAAGGACCTCTGGTGGGACCTGGTACGATATATTTCCGATAGCAGAACCAATTTTCCCCCTGTAATGGGCAGAGGACAGGTATCGCTGGGTACCAACCTCATTTCAGATTGAAGTGGGTGTTCTTTTTGTTGGCCTTCCTGACTTTATTTGACTTTCCGTACTTGGTGCTTCCTCTGCGCAGGAGGAGGCTTATTTTTCCTTTCGTGATTAGTCGTCCTGGCGGGCGCAGTGGGTTGAATTACTCACAGGCGGGGATTGTTGGTAGAGAAATATTTCGTTACTGTTTGTTGCTTTTGATATTAAGGTTTTATTTTTTACCATAGCTAGCGCTCCATGCAGGTTCTCATGCCTTAACAAAGAATATATAAGTTAAACAAAAAAATAAAATAAAAATCCTTTCACTTGACTTTGTCTCCACTACACCTCCGGCGATTGAAAACTCAACACTATGAGTTTCATCGTGAAACCATCACTACTTTCCTGCCCACTCCTGTCTTTAGCTTCGGCCTACGGTAGTCTGGCTCTTCCCTCCTCTCACGTCCCATGTATTGACCTCAGTCTACCGTCGTAGGGCCCTTTCTCTCCTTGGGGGTTGGTTGGTTGGAGGCCCTCCTTGGCGGGCTGGTAGGAGGTAGGATCCGTTCCACTACAGTGACACTATCTCTCCCAAAACAAGGGAATACATGAGAGATGCAGTAAAACACCTGCTTTGCTTTGCCTAGGCCACTGTTGATAATCTTCCTTACTCCCCCTTTCTCCTCCCTCCACACATAGTGGCGAGTCCTCTCCTCCTCTTGAGTTGGCCTCACTTAGCCTTCTCACAGTCCGCAACCCCTTAACCACCATCGTCAGACGGCCGGAACTACAGTTGCAGTAGGAGAGAACAGCCAACAGGCTATGGTCGATCTCCCCATTCTCTTGTTCTCCTAAGAGGCCGCCTAGTAAGACACGAACGCGATACTGATAGACGATGTTTAAGGTTCTTGGATCTACCCCTCCGCTCTCCTCTTCCTACGGTCGGATCGGCTGGCACCCTACTGCTACACCTTCCCCTCCCCCTGATTATCGCTCACAGCCGGCTGGTCTCCTCCTTCCCTCCATGGTATTACACTGCCTCCTGGGAGTTGGTCTGGGGGGGGGCCCCCTATCTTAGCGTGCTTCCTGCATCGCTTCCCGCTTGAATGAGTAGACTCGCCCTTCAGCGTCTACGTGGCTTGCTACTAACCTTTCTTTTGTCTTTTTTGGGATTCCTCAGTGGGTTTTCCTGGCCCTTCCTGCTTTCTTCTTGGTTAGGATTTCCTTGTTCATCCCTCTAGCCGGGCTTGGGTTTCTTTTCTTTGAGGTGAGATGTGCAGTAGGCTCCATACCTGAGTGGCTTGGGGGGTTGGCTTTTTCTTGTGGCAAGAGGAGGGATATGGGTTTTTTGTCGTCATAGCTAGCGCTCCATACATTTTTTGTACCCTTAACAAATAATCAATGAGTTAAACAAAAAAAAAACATCCTTCTACTTGACTTGTATTTCTGTACTCGTGCCAAGGTTGCAGTTAGGGTACTGCAACCCCCAAAAATTCACTGGCTCAGTTTTGGGCGGCACTCTTCCTGAGTGCCCAACAGCTCAACATCATTTTGCAGCTCAACATCACTTTTGTGGCTTTGCATCATTTTTGTAGCTCAACATTACTTTTGTGGCTCAATTTCACTTTTGTGGCTCAACATCACTTCTGTGGCTTTATGTAACATGATTTTTCATTACCAACTGTTTTTTTTTAATATAGTAGAAAGAATTCAAAATTTAGTATGCAGGAATTTTTTTCAACCTTTACTTGCTTCTTAATACCTGCAATTATCATTTTGGATAAATTTTTTTTATTATCCTTACACAAGGTGTCTTTGTTTCACACATGCCTTTATTTCATCAGATTTTAGTAGTAGTTTTCACTCAGCCTTTTCAACTCATTTTTGAGCATTTTGAGCTTGTAGCACTTGTTGCTCTGCCTTTTTAACCTCTATCTCTTCTTTTCTTTCCTCGGCAAGGTAAAAGAGAGTGTAGATAGCATATTATGAAGTTTTTGGAATTTGTATATAGTGGAAAAATTGTGGTCTTATGGATAGAGAGTTTCTGTAAACATGTAGAAAGTAATCTTGAATTTATTATAGATACCTTATACTAAACTATTAAAATATAATACTTAAAATTACAAGTATAGAACACATAGAATTACAGGTGAGATTGAGCTACAAAGGTGAGGTTGAGCCACAGAAGTGGTATTGAGCCAGAAAAATGATGCAAAGCCACAAAAGTAATGTTGAGCAGCAAAGTGATGTTGAGCTGTCGGGCACTCAGGATGAGTGCCGCCAAAAACTGAGCCAGCAAATTTTTGGGGGTTGCAGTACCCTAACTGCAACCTTGGCAGGAGTAAAGGGTTTTGCAATAAGATGAGCAAAGCATGAGTTTAACTGCTGTACAACTACCCGCCAGGTCACTTTCTTGAAGCCATGCTCCGTATATTGTCTATTTTGTATACTTTGGGGTAAGGCTTCTATGGGAAACTTCTCTGTATCACCAATTCAGATACTATTTCCCATGAGGCTATAATAGTTGCAGATGCTATACAAAGGCAAATTTAGCCACTTATGTAAGCATTTGAGAAACTGGAATTATAGAGAATACGTATTTTGAGAAACAGAACTTCGAATTTGAGCAGGCCACTACTAGTACTAGTGAGACCACAGAGCCAATAAGAACTGAAAACCTATAAGAGTATATAGCTGGTGAGAGCACAGGTCTAATTAGTACAGAGAGTTGGTGAGAGAATACAAGTAAAGCAAGTAGAGCTAAAGATTGAAGAGCAGAATAGAGGTGAACCAAAAGTAGCAGATTCTGAGGAAAACTGAGAGCTGGGAAGTATCTAACGTAGCATAAAGACAAAGCTGTTTAGAATCTGTCGTCTGAGAGAGAAATTCCATAGAGCAACAAGTTGCATTGAGGAAAGCTGAGGACCCTAAGTATGGTGCTGGGCTAGAGAGACTTGGAGTGGAAATAAGGATTACAGCAGTCAGAGGAGAAGCAATAGATAGATAAAAGATAGTAAGAAAACAGGTGAAGAGAACAGAGACGCAGAGAAAAAGTAGATGTGATGGTACTTGATAGAATGGTAGGGGGTATGGGAGTATTAATAGAGAAAAAAAGATCCTGTTAATGAATTTCTTAATTTAGGAGGGCAGCTTATACCTTATAGTATTTCACCATAGATTATACCTGAAATGACAGTCACTTATTTAAGTAGAAAAAAAAACCTCAGGCCTGCTAAACACTAGTATTTCTATAAAAACCAAGTTTTTTTATTCTACAGAATACTTCATTTTCAACAAAAAGAGAGTTTTTTTATTTTGTATCCTACTAAACAGGGGCTAAGAAGAGTAGAGGAGGATTATAAAGAAGAGAAGAGAAGATTGATAGTAAGACTGAATAATATATGGGTGTTAAAGAAATTAAGAAAAGGGAGAGAAATGTATGTGGAAACAGAATATAGAGTATTGGAGGTAAGGAAGAGATTATTAAGAACAGATTTAAAGATTCAATCAGTACAGGTACTAGGACATACTGGTATTGAAAGAAAATGAGAAAAGAATAAATAAGTAACAGAGTGATTGTAAGATAACAAAGAAGATAACAAATAGAAAGATGTTTTCAAATATAGTATAAGTGAAAACTAAGCAGAAAGAAGTAGGACAAAAGGAGATGGAAGAAGTAGTGCATAAGGGGAAGGAAAGGAGAAAAATATTTTAGAATGAGAGCAGGTAGTGCAAGAGATCATAACAGAAAAGGGTAGAAAAACCAGTAGCTAGTATAGATAAGGCTAAATTATAGGAGTATAAGAGAGTTGAGGAATATGAAAAGGAGAAGTAAGTGTAAGAGTGGAGATGTAGAGGATAGAGATTAATGTATTTGACTTAGTTATAGAATATCCCCTAGTTATGCGATACTTTTAGAACTTGTATGCAACATAAAGAATCATAAACCACAACAGCAGTAGATGATCAATTTGGTACCAATGGGGAAGACAGAATATCAGTATAGGTTAGAGTATTTAATTTAAAATTTAGATCGTATTACATAAAACCAGAATTCTTATTGAGAAAAGTATAGAGTAGGTAAGATTTTATAATTATACCAATCAGGAATTTTTCAAAAATATATAAAAAATAGTGAAAATATTTTGCAAGCTAGATTAATTAGACTGGATCCCTCTTCAAAGCTAGCAGGTAAAAACATTATGATTAGATATATAGTAGAATTAAGTTATTAGTTTGAATAAAGGTAAAAATTTCTTTATTTTAACAATATTATACTATATAAGAAAACTTAAACCATACCAGATACAGAGGTTCAATTGAGCTACAATTTGAAATATTGAATATAGATATCATATAAAATATACTATATGGGTACTGTTTTGAGAAAATAACTACACTTATGTGTTTTTTTATTTTGAGTTACCACTAAATCCAATTTCCATATCAACCAAACCAACTTTAAGAAGAAGAGACAGATAGGTCTAATATTGCTCCAAATTTAAATTCAAATATATTTCACAGAGCTTAGAGCCTTCTCTATTAGCTACAAAATTTTGAGAATTATACAACCTGATTTGTGGTAACTGGAAAGTGTGATCATTTTCCCAAAACAGTACTCATATGAGGATTATTATCTAAAACCTAAAGGAAGAAATATTATTACAAAAAACAATAACACAAGTGAAATTTTATAATTGGGCAAAAAAGTAATTATTTGAAAATAAAATAAAAATAGAAAAAAATATATTCTGATGCAAGGATGAGATAGACATTATTCTTAATTTAAGTAAAAATATTAAAGTATATTGATTAGCAATCTGGCAAGGCTAAGTTATCAGTGTAAATAAAGTGGAAGATTCAATCTACAAAGACTTATCTCATAGTCACTATTTTAACCTCTTCAACTTATCTCAACTCTAATAAGTTTCCTCTTTCTTCCTAATCCTAAGATCAGAATATTTTTTTTATTTTTATTGTATTTTCAAATAATTACTTTTTTGCACAATCATAAAATCTTACTTGTATTATTATTTTTTGTAACAATATTTCTTCCTTTAGATTCTAGATAATAATACTCATATAGTATATTTTATGTGATATCTATATTCAATATTTCAAATTGTAGCTCAATTGAACCTCTACAGCTATTGTGGTTTAAGTTTTCTTATATAGTACAATATTGTTAAAATAAAGAAATTTCCACCTTTATTCAAGTTAATGACTTGATTCTACTAACTATCTAATCACAATACTTTTACCTGCTAGCTTTAAGGAGAGATTTAGTCTAATTAATGTAGCTCACAATATATTTTTACTATTTTTTGTGTATTGTTGAAAAATTGCTGATTGGTACAATTATAAAATCTCACATATCCGATACTTTTTCCCATAACAATTCTGGTTTTATGTAACATAATCTAAATTTTATATTATATACTCTACCCTATGCGGATAGTCTTTCTTCCTAGTTGCTGCCAAATTGATCATCTACTGCTATGGTAGTTCATAATTCTTTATGTTGTACATAAGTTTTGAAAGTGTTCCATAACCTGGGGGTATCCTATAACTAGGTCAAAGACATTATATTTTAGTAAGATTCTTATTATAGAAGGAGATAAGGGAAGAGGTATGGAGAGAATAGTAGAGTGGAGTTTGAGAAAGAAAAGGATGGGTGAAAATGGATAGATTGTTTGTTAATTAGAGAAGAGGAGACAAAGAGGATAACAGAATTTGAAAGAAGGACTCAGTAGATAGAGGGGAGTAGGAAGAGCAGGAAGATAATAAGAGATAAAAAGAGGAAGGAGACATTAACATAGATGTGGAGAGAGAATTGGGGGAGTTGGAGGAAGGAGAGGACAGGGGAGGGAAGAAGGGAGATGTTAAGAGAAGTAAGAAAGCATATGAGAAGGTTGAGAGATAGGAGAAGGAGAGAGAGGAAGACTGAATCCTCCAAATGGTACCTATTGTAAGTATCATGGGAGGGATTAGGGAAGTGGAGGGGAAGAATGTGGGGAGCAGAGGGAATTGAAGAAATTTGGAAGGATTAAATTGTATGGATGGAGAGTTGAGGAAAAGTGCAGATACTTTAGTTTAGTTTAGAAAGAGCGAAATGGAAAAAAGTATCAAAACAGTTAATTTAGGTTAACCTGCAAAATAAACCCTGTCGTATACAAAAAGATCTCCCCTGCCACTTGTACTCGAGTACTGTAAATTATTGGTGTCGATATTGAAACGGATCGCCTGATTCTTTTGAGCCTCAACGCGTTGTTGTGAGTCACGTCTTTTAATGTTGACCCTCGTGCTCTTGGCCACCCAGCTCCGAGACATCTCAACACACAGTTCATTCCCACTCTTCACTTCGCCTCCGTACTCAAAATGTCTGATATCGATGATATTGACCTCCCAGATATCCCAAGGGCTCCTGTAGACCCATCTGGGGATGCGTTCGGGCCCAACACGATTCTCACTGAGGCCGATCTTGATCGAGCGTACCCGAATCGGCCTAGAAATGAGAACCCTACGTTACCTTTTGCGGATCTCTATCTCTCCCTATTTGAGCCTCTCTTGGCGAATAAAAAGAAGAAAATTGGGGTGGGCATCCGTGGGGCTAAAGCATTAAAGCCTCATGAGATTCGAAGGAATATCATCGATCGGTTCATCTCTCGCTGGCGTAACGAAGTTGGCAATGACATATATCCTCCTCTTAGGTTGATTCTCTGCGAAAAGGATAGGGATAGAAGCGTGTATGTTGTACTTGTACAGGTAGCATCATCATTTTTCTAATGCCGATCCACAAATTAGGTATCACCTCAAGGAAAAAACCATCGGTAGACTCTTAGTCAAAGTCATGAAGATCAATAAGGATAGTGATGATGGCTATGCGCTAATCAATTGGAAACAACCTGGCACATCCAAGAGCGCTGGGGATTTTGCGCTTCGCTGTTATGGTAGTATTCAGCCATTTCCATCCTTCCTATTCGGAACTGCCTACCGCTGCTAACAGCTGTCCCACTATCGTCTCCTTAGCAGTCAAATTTACATTTCCTTCGTGTCATGCTAACCCGTTAATGTGGCAATTTAGAGATCATTAGGAAACGGCCAATGCGCACAACGCCCGGAAACCTGACGATTTACCAAGTAAACTCTATGCTAGACCGTCTCTCGCTAGCGAGTAAAGAGTACCTTTCCTTCCCAATATTGGTGACTATGGTTGGGCTTCCCCTAATGATATATGGGTATCCAGGGAAGAGCAGCTTCCGATCATGACTGAGTTCTACAACAACATGAACGCCAGTGAGCTAATGTGGTTGATTAGGATCATAATGAGACGTATGCTCGACTCCTTTTCTGATATGACCGTTGAAAGACTTACTGATTGTGCATTTGAGCACAGAAATGAAAGTTGGTGCCACAGAAAGAACCTTCTTTGAGTGAGTCTGGTTATTTTCCTACCATCGTGGTTCAAACTTCACATATGCACTTCCTTTCCGCGTGGAAGCTGGTTGAGTCGCCCGTCCAGTAATCAGTACAGCTAATTTTGGTACTTAGTGCTTGGCACCCTGATGCCGCTGCCCTTTTCAATATATCATCCTCACTTAAGCGTGTCTGCTGGGAACTCTCGGATCTTGAGTTCCGCATGGACTCTGATGTGCACTTCTCCCTTTCACACTCCTCTCCCCTATCCCTGCGAATCTAACTTACCCCCATCATACAGGGCAAATCGGTATCATTAATGTCATGTTTCCAACCGCAACTAGCCCAGTTTCAGAAACGCTCCTTGGATGATGCCGTCGGGGCTATGCATCTTACTCCCGAAGACCCCGTTTTCTGGATTGAAGAAAAGCTGGATGGCGAGCGGATGCAAATGCACTACGAGGATGGCAATTTCATGTTCTGGAGTCGCAAAGCTAAAGACTACACGAGGCTTTATGGCTCCTGTTTCGATGATGGGAGCCTAACAAGACATCTTCGCGGTGCCTTTCATAATTGTGTTAAAAGGTACATTCGTAGTTATCACATTTGCTGCCTGGTATCAACTCTGACCAAGAACATAGTATCATCCTGGATGGTGAGATGATTACGTGGGACCCAAGATTGGATTGCATAGTTGCTTTTGGAACCCTTAAAAGCGCAGCGCTTGAGGGGATCCGGAATCCGTATGGTGATGGTCCTCGGCCTTTATGTAACTATCTCATCTACGTTGTTTAGCATCGTCCTCAATCCGCTCATCATACTTGCAGTTAGGATATTCGATATCCTTCACCTGAATGGCGAGTGTCTAATCAACTATTCCTTGCGGGATAGACGCACTGCACTTGAACGAAGCGTCAAAACTGTGGACCGTAGAATGGAGGTCCACGAGTACGAGGAAGCGCGAGAGGCCGCTGAAATCGAAAGAGCTCTTAGAAAGGTCATAGCTGAGGCTAGTGAAGGCCTGGTAATCAAGGTTTGCACCTTTCCTGAATTTTGGCCGGGTGCGGATCCATGATCACAGCTCATGCTCTTAAAGAACCCAAGGAGTGTATACCGTCTGAACGACCGAAACGACGACTGGATGAAGGTCAAACCGGAATACATGACAGAGTTTGGTGAATCACTAGACCTAGTCGTCTTGGGAGGTTATTGGGGCAGTGGCACACGAGGTGGAATCCTATCGAGTTATCTCTGCGGCCTGCGTGTGGATGGGAACCATCTCAAGCCCGGGGAAAATCCAATGAAATTCCGTTCCTTTTGTAAAGTCGGCGGTGGATTCACTGCGAACGACTACTCTAAGATCGCTCATATGACCGACTCTCAGTGGGTCCCTTGGGATCCCAAAAAACCGCCCAACGAATACGTTGAGATTGCGCCAGGGGGGCGCGGCGTTGATCAACCCGACGTCTGGATTAGACCTGACAAGTCTGTCGTCCTGGAGGTAAAGGCTGCTAGCATTGTCCCTACCGACGAGTTTCGTGTGGGCAAATCCTTGCGATTTCCGCGATTCAGGCACATCCGTGAGGACAAGGACTGGCAGAGTGCACTTAGTATTTCAGAGCTCATCGCGCTCAAGGAGGAGGTTGAGAAGGATAAGGAAGATGAAGAGAAGAGAATAGAGGTCGAGAACCGGAAACGGAGACCTGGGAAGCGAATGAAGCGTGAATATGCTATTCTTGGAGCGAGTGATAAGCCCGCAGATTTTATTTTGGCAGGGATTGGGAGTAGCTCACAACTCTTCCAGGGGCACTCATTTTGTACACCTCTCAGAGCTATTCCTACTGCATGGGTTACTAATTCTGCCATAGATGTTATGTCTGACGCCGCGGCACCCAAAAAGATGGGTAAGGCTGAGATTGAACAACTCATCAAATCTCACGGCGGAAGGATATATCAAACTGAGTGCACAACTTCCGATATATATGTTATCGGAGATAGGAGTAAGGCTCCCCCTTCCACCTCCCTTAAATCACCAAAGATTTATCTCAAACCCATTAGATAACGTCAAAATATCCGCCCTGAAGAAGAAGGGAACTCACGATATCATTCGCCCCACGTGGGTGCTCGATTGCATTCGACAACACGAGTTGGACCTACAGTGTGGTCGGAAGGGCTACTACATAATTCCTGTTGAAGCTAGGTATAGGCTACGTACTTTCGTTAATCACTAGTGGTGGTCTCATCGCTGATCCCTCTTCTGTCCCTAGGCACATATTATACGCTGCCAGTAGTATAGAGAGACGAGCAACCGCTGCTGTAGATCGATTTGGTGATAGCTATGCCCGAGACCTTACTATGGAAGAGCTACGTGAAGTAAACATCTCTCCTGTTATCCTCCAAACTGAAAATGGTTAACACGGTTACTAGCTGCTCCAAGATATGCCTGGAACCTTCGATCAGACTTTCACAGCGGACTTCGTTAAGGGCCTTGGTGAATGTGATCGGCAAGAGCTCGACAAACTCCCTGGGTGGATGTTCAAGACCTTTGTTATCTACGTCGACAGGGAAGGGCAAGGGGGGGTGAAGGAAAAGTACTCGCCTTCTCACCCAGGATGCCTGACCTGCACTAACTAGATCTTTCCAGCCTCAAATCATCGGCGTTCCTAGCTCTGTTCGCTGGGGCTCGTATCGCTCACGACCTTCAGGACACAGGAATAACGCACGTCATTGCTTCCAACGGCCAAAAACGACTCACCGAACTCAGGGAAGCGATAAAATGGTAAATACCCTGAACACTACTCTTCCTCGACACGCACTTACTACCATTCGCAGGCGCTCACGTATTCCGCGAATTGTAACGGAGGGCTGGCTAAAATCAAGCCTAGAATCGAGGACGGTGTTGGACGAGACGCAGTTCTTACCGGTTCTGAGTGGTGACTAATGAGTGACTGACACGCCATGAAACTTTGGCTTGTGCCCTGCCGTCCGGTGTGCATAGTAGGTTATGAATTTGTGGTTTATTGGACCCTCGGGGGTTTTGCGAGCTCTGCTGAATTGCCAATGAGCTCGGGGGACAGCAGGGGTATTAGTTCCCGTTGTCGCGCAACGTTACAAACATAGAGGTACGGAAAATCATGGGAAAACGGCATTCCTTAGCAAAATGCGCGGCTATTGGGGTAATCATGAAATGTCACAATATTTTAGGTTCGGGAGATGGGATGGATAGCTTCAATTCCATCGGAGAATAGCCGGTGTATTGTATTGTATTTTATTAATTTATGCATCTAGCTGTATGGCTATGGCACAACGTGAGGCGATTGAACGTGGACAAATTAACAGAACATGGCAACCGGGGACTTTAGTTTATGATCAAAAACAAAAGACTCCAGCAACAGATTTCATTTACTAATATGAAACAATGTTGTCAATCTTATTAAGAAGTAAAAAAATAATTAATACCATGACCAGAAGTATATAGTAAAGTACCTCCCCAAAAGTGTTGGTGAAATGACCTTTTTACACCAAAAATTGGCAGGTTTGATCAACCCCCACACCTGGAATTGCTTCAAATAATCCTTGCAACCCATATAATTATTTTCACCTTCACTGCAGCTTTTACCTGACACTATTTATTTT
>LN891149.1:164959-178458 GCA_900010015.1 Tuber aestivum
GCCCAAAGTTATTAAGAGTCGAGTAGGAGTAGGGTAGGATTATTGTAACTACATACCAGAAGTCAGGTTGTAAAATCTTTTGTGGTTCCTAAACTACCAGTGGCGAAAAATCAATGTTTTTGGTGTAAAAAGCCCATTTCACCAACACTTTTAGGGAGGTACTTTATATAAACAAGTTTTATGTAAGATACTCTAGTTGCTAAAGATTAAGGGTGTGTCTGGTTGCCATCCATTTTCCAAAATGCTAAAATCATAAAATAGAGGTTGCATCCTTTAAATGCAGTTTTCCCAAGTTAGCATAATCAGTAAAATGAAAGTCACAGTGGCATGTCTGATCCACACATAAAATGGGGCTAAGAAATAAATGTTATAATTATAATACCTGTAATTGTTATTGTCTGTTTACTACAATGAAGATTTCCAACCTCCAAAGCCTAACCCTTACTTTTATCCCTCTTGTTTTATTTCTAAAAACATAAATAATCAGAATAGTAAAAGTAAAATAGACTGAGGCCATGGTAGAGACCCTCCTATGAATCCTATGCAATCAAGTACTTTTGAGTAAGCATGCAGAGAATGGGTTTTAAAAAGAAGCCTGGATTGCTGTGAAGGAAAGACAGAAAGTAGCTTATTAAATACAGTTGGAAGTTACTCAAATAAAGACTAAATGGACAAATATATATTAGCTACTAGTGAAATATGTATATCAAGATAAAAGACTAATAAAAGATTTGAAAATACAATATAGTTAAGAAAAGATTATAAGATATATAGCACAATTAAAAATAATTCAGGATTTGGATAGAATAATCAATACATGATTTCAACTGTACTAGAGGGTATTTGAAATGCATCAAATTCTCAAGCACTTATATGGAAACATTTCTACTACCCGAGACTTTGTCCTTACAACAAATCTCTTGTTTGGGTTCCATTCACTATTCTAAACTAGTGAAAGAGATGAAAGCCCGCGAGGTATGTTTTTAGCATTTGAATTATTAACTAAGAATTAATACTAATTAGAAGCAAGGTATGGGAAAAGGTCTTACTGAGCAAGAGGAGCAAGAAAGCCTAGGTTGTAAGAGGTATAGCTGAAGCAAGGGAAATAATATACCTTATGAGTATATAGTATATAGAGAGGGTAGTATGGGAGGAGAACAAAAAGAGGAGCAGGTGAACAGATATGGAAGAGGGATTAAGAAAAAGAATAAGAGAAATACTTTAGAGAAGGGGAATGAAGAAGAGGAAGAAGAAGGAGAAGAGAGATTACCAGCTATAAAGAGAATGAAGACTGAACACAAGACTACTGGACATGCGATTACTCAAGTGTTTGATCAGCTTCAAGGAACTGCTCAACTGATTCAACTTTCAAAAGCCGAGCTTGCTGCTGAGAAATTACAAGGTGAGTATGCAACAAAATTATTAATGGAAGAGCTGGTTAAAGCTTTTATAGTTATGGAAAATGAAATAAAGACTACAATTTTTGTAACACTACAGGCTGGAGAGGCACAAGATAAGGGGCTTTAAGAAGTTAGGCCCTGTTTGGCACGTCACTTTTATAGCATAAATTTGGGCATATTAAAGTTTTTATATAGGAGTGTATTCGGTAACTGACATTATACAGTCACTAGACAAAAGTCTTGGTGATAACTACCGGTGAGACAAAGTCTGTGCACTGAACAAGTACTGCTTCGGCATGGCATGAGTTGAATAGCTACCGTAGCTCAACGATATTGTGGGAGATTAAATCTTAAAGTTACTAGTAAAAGGGCAAATAATTCATCAAGAATACACTCTTGTAAATTTGTAAATCCTACAGGTACTTTATATACCTCTACTTAGCCTCAGGCTCTATCACACCATCCTTCATAAACTGCATAAACATTCACAGATTTCTAATGAAGCTGAGAGATATCTATCAAGCCTCAGTTAGGACAACAAGCTTAAGATTCAAGATCCACAAACCTATGCCTGTGTGAGAAAATACTAAATGGTCAACTGTAGATAAGAAAAGATAGATACAGAATAGCTGTCTACTAGGAACATCAACCAAGGTGCTACTGGTGAAAATGACTTAAAAGACAAATAAAAGGCCTACAACCATAGCTCTCCCAGAACTTGTCCTCTCTTGGAGCTGTAGTGCTGTCTTTTTTAGGAGGAACTATTATGATAGGCAATGTAAAGAAAGCAGGCTTGAGTGTGGTGTGATTTCAAACGGGGGTGTTTTATCCTTGCTTAGCCATGGCTGACTAAGCTATCACCAAGACTTTTGTCTAGTGGCTGTATCACAATATATTTTTATTACCTCTATAAATTTGTATTGTATGTATTTCTTGAAGGGCTAGGTTTGAATCATGAAATATGATACATGTTATGACAAATAAAATGAAGAGTAATATTACATTATTTGAAGCAAAGAGCTAATAGATTATACATCATTTGAATTTGCATCATTCAACTATCAGCCACTTTTTATTATGAATGAAGAACAAGCGGAAAACTTTCTGCCTCAGAGTAGCTATGAGCTCACTACCTTCGACTCTGATGAGAGCTGTTTAGACTCTGATTCTGATATGTCCGAAATCAATAAAGTGTGTTCCCGTAAGCATATCAATTTGCTTCAAGTTATCGCCAATGTCGAGGAGTATGTTGATCATGGATTTGAAGCAGTAAGAGTCCGTACCTCTATTCTAACCAGTAGAGCCTATACTGTGGAACTATTATCAGCAACTACCAGTGAGAAGCGCTT
This sequence comes from Tuber aestivum, assembly GCA_900010015.1. Lineage (NCBI taxonomy): Eukaryota > Fungi > Ascomycota > Pezizomycetes > Pezizales > Tuberaceae > Tuber > Tuber aestivum. Next base: position 167,709 of record LN891149.1, read on the forward strand.
TCATGAGGTTCTTGATATGTCAAAGCAGGTATTTCTACATTTGTGCAGTTTGTTGGAACAGGGTAGTCACTTGAGAAGCACACAACATATTTTTGTGACTGAACAAGTGGCTATGTTTGTCTGGGCAGTATCCCACAATGCATCTAATGGTCAGGTCCAAGAAAGATTTCAAAAAAGTGGAGATACTGTAAGCAGGTAAGGATATTTGACATCTTACTTATTACTTGAGCATTATACCATATTAGATAGTGATTGGATAGCTAATGTGTCCTTAACTAGATATTTCAACAGTGTCCTTGATGGCCTAGTGGAATTAGCCAATGAGTTTATTATGCTTGCACCCAATGAATGCCCGTATGAGGTTCAGGGCAATCCTAAGTTTCATCCATACTTTCAGAATGCTCTTGGAGCCATGGATGGTACCCATATCACCGCTCATGTCCCGAATACCATGCTCCCATGCTTTCGTAATCGTAAGGGATAGGTATCGTAAAATGTTTTCGCCGCATGTACATTTAGCATGTACTTTTCCTTTGTTTTGTCAGGTTCGGAGGGCTCCACACATGATGGAAGGGTTTTTAGAGATGCTCTAGCAAAGGGATTTGTGAATCCAGATGGAAAATACTATCTGGAGGATACCGGGTATGCTTTGAGCAATCATCGCCTCACCCTCTATCGTGGGGTTAGATATCACTTGCATGAGCATTATTAGTCGCCTAAAAGGTAAGTTGGAATCATAAGGGATTACAAGTGTACTACTTAATGAAATATAAGTTCTAACTATATTTCAAATAATAATAGGCCAGCAAATAAAAAAGAGCTTTTTAATCTCCGACATTCTCAATTACGAAATGTAATAGAAAGATCCTTTAGAATATTTAAGCGTCGGTTTTCTATCCTGCAAGGCCAACTTGAGTTCCCAATAGTTACTCAAGTAAAACTTGTAGTAGCACTTGCTGGTCTTCATAACCTCATTTGTAAGGAATCTCCTGAAGCAGAGCATTTTATGGATCAATTAAATGAACAAGGTTTGCATGCTAAATATTCCATTCATTCTGTAAAATATAAATATTCTTTCTGTAATACAAAGCTAACTATTAGATTATGAAGACCATACTCAAGATGAACTGGAGGGGTCGAGTGATAGACTATATGAGGGAGAGAGTGACCATGGAGATACTGATGATGAAAGTCAGGAGGAAGTAGCTGCGGAACAGGAACAGGCTTCCCCAGCTATGGGGCAAATCAGGGAGCAGATAGCCGATAAAATGTGGCAGGACTACCAGTTATATCTGGGAAGGCATGAGTTTCACTAAAGGGTCAATGTATGTAAAAAAAAAGTTCCTATTTCTAATCTAGCTATAGGAAGAAAAAGAAAATCCAACTTTAAAACTGGTAAAGCATGTATATCTACAAGTTATTCTATCAGTTTGCAATTTGATCCTTGATCCATGCATCTCTAACTACTCCAGGTGATAATCCAATAAACACATAGGCCTTGGCCCTGTCCTCAAAGAGAGAAACTGCCTTGGCCATCTCATCTACAGACAGCTTATCCGAATAGCAGTCCTTGAGGACTTTGATTGCTCTTTCATACTTTGAAGGCATTCCATGCTCCTGCTGATATACCATTTCATCCGTTGTGTGAGTAAGTGCTTTACTGAAGGATGTTCGAGAAACCTTGGTAGGTCTAGGTCGCTTTCTAGTTGGCGGAGTGATATTCAGAGATGTATCAAGTGCAGGATCGATGTAGTCAGATAATGATCTCTGATGGCAAAGAGGATTTTGTTGTGAACTCGTAAGTGGAGAGCTATGCTCAATCGGATTCTCCCAATTTCCCAGCCCACTCTGGGAATCAATGTCAAGAACTCTTGACATATTCTCCACAGAATGTGATTGGGAAATTCCAGTGGTTCTCCTGTGCTCCTCCTGACTACCTTCAACTTGTTCAATCTGAAATTGAAAATACTAGCAGTACGAGCAAACATGACTGTGGCTCGGACTCCAAGGAAGAAGCTAGCTAGCTGGTCATATAAAGGAAAGCCTTTATGTCTGTACTTTGTAGCCTCTTTATGACACTGTTAAATCATTCCGTATAATTAGTTTATAAGACTAGCATGCAAATATAAAGAGAAAAACTTACATCAAGATAAACTCTCCATACTTCAGCTAACGCAGTTGGCAAACCTCGAGCATCATCCCATCTAAAACCGGAATTTTGGCAGACCGCATGAACAATATTAAACTCCTTCTTAAGCTATATTGTTATCAGCTTATATATTCTCTATAAGAAAATTCAATACTCTGAGTAGAATGGATATTAACTTACTATAACCTCCTTGCTTTTAGCTTGCGCAACTGTGAAAGGTTTGGTGCTAACTGCCTTATGGGCTGCATTGAGTTCTGCAACAACACTGACCTAAACAGACTTTTTGAATCCATTTTGTCCACGTTCACCATTCTCAACATGTCTCAGAAGAGCTTCAACCAAGAACCTTTCACTATCTTCAACCCAGACACTGTTTCCCATTTTTGTATCCTCTATTTCTCCTAACATTATTTGTTAGCTGATATAAAGTCAAGTATTATAGAGTACTAATAGTATGGGAATAAATAACTTACTACAGGAAAAGGGCTGAATTAGCACCGTGACAATAGAGAGCTGCAAGCAGCGGACCAACGAGTTGAATGAATTGAAGTGGAATGAGAGATGTGGTTTGGTGTGTAGTTGGATGTGTGGTTTAATAGATAGTATTGTTGACTAGAAGATCTAGGAAGCAAACATTCAATTTATATTATTATTTTTTTTGCATTTGCCCTAATGTTTATTTTATGACAACTGTTTCAGGATTACCTATTGTTGTAAATAGCTGCCGAACACCTATATATTTTTTCAACACTGAAATTTTTTGTTAGCATATATGTGTTAAGAATCCTACCGAGTAGGACCTAGTGACAGGTAACGATACTTCTCTTAATGCGAGGTAATAGTTCTCAGGCTTGTGCCTACGCGATCTCGATAGCCCAGTCCTATGACTACTATCTCGTTCGCTCCTATCTCCCTATTCTTCTTCTGCGTCCTTGCTTTAGGACTTAATCTCTTCTCGTGGGAGGAAAGAAAATTCTTGGATTTCTTAAGATAAATCTTAAAGAGCGTAAAAGTAGATTTAATTGATAATAACTTGAAGGTAGGAAATAAACAAGAAGAATGTGTAAAGTGCGAGTACTAGGGGTCCTAGTGACCCTTTATATAGTAGCTCTTCACCTGGCGTGACTCATACTCATGTGTCACGCGAACCTTGTGACTCATAACTATGAGGCACGTGAAATCCATCAGCCGACTCCTATGAGTCGCTGCGTAACATGCCTGAACCCAATCAAACTATAATAACCAAGTGATGTGCGCAACTCGCGTCACCTGAGTGAAACCCATGACTCATAAGTATGAGTCATGAGCGAAAATCATAACATCATGTGACTCACAACTGTGAGTCATGAACAGGTAAACATAATAACCTATGGCCCACTAGTGTGATTCATGTGAAATCACAATACACCTATAGCTCGGAATTGCGAGCTATGTAAAATCTGCCTTGCTTAGTCACAGTTTGTGACAATATGCCATTTTCAACTTTTATTGCGATATATTTTTATTTGTACATGCCGAACAGGGCCTTATAAATAAAGTTCGAGTATTTTATTTTAATTTTAATTTTTTTTACTCATTCTTTATTCTACTATAATAGTATTGTTCAGTATTTTCAACAATATAGGCGGCTGGCTGGGGCCTATCAAGTGGTGTTTCCAAGCTCCAAATATGATAGAAGAACTAGAAACACTTGCTTGACCTAGGCAGGGTGAGTAAGGATCATAGGACATATCTTCTGTGTTTTATAAAGACAGTGTTAGGGGGTAGGTAACTCTAAGGTCAGGCGAGTAATTACTAGGCCCTGTAGTGTTCTGTCTTAGAAATAGTCAAGAAGGCTCGTTAAGATAGAAGTGAAGTAGAATTAATATATTGAGAAGATGTCTTCTCCGGTTGCTGATGATACAGTTTAAAGCTAGGGATTCTTTTTTTATTTTGTTTAACTCATTGATTATTTGTTTAGGGGACAAAAAACGTATAGAGCGCTAGCTATGATGACAAAAAAGCGATATCCCTCCTCTCGCCACAGGAAAAAGCCAATCCCTCAAGCCCCTCTGGTATGGAGGCAACCGCACATCTCGCCTCAAAGAAAAGAAACTCAAGCCCGGCTAGATGGATGAACAAGGAAATCCTAACTAAGAAGAGAGCAGGAAGGGCCAGGAAAACCCGCTGAGAAATCCCAAAAAGAGAAAAGAAAGGTTAGTAGCAAGCCACATAGGGCCCCGAAGGGCGAGTGCACTCATTCAAGTGGGAAGTGCCGCCCAAAGCACCCTAGGATAGGGTGCCCCCCCCCAGACCCACTCCCAGGAGAGAGTGCAATACCATGGAGGGAAGGAGGAGACCAGCAGGCCGTGGGCGATAACTAGGGGGAGGGGAAGGTGTAGCAGTAGGGTGCCAGCCGATCCGACTGTAGAGACAGGAGAGCGGAGGAGTAGACCCAAAGACCTTAAATATCATCTATTGGTAATCGCATTCGTGTTTGACTAGGAAGCCACTTAGGGGAACAAGAGAATGGGGAGATCGACTGTAGCCTGTTGGCTGTTCTCTCCTACTGCAACAGTAGTCCTGGCCGTCTGACAATGGTGATTAAGGGGTTGCCGACCGTGAGATGGCTAAGCGAGGCCAACTCAGGAGGAGGAGAGGACTCCCTATCACGCGTGGGGGGAGGAGGAAGGAGGAGTAAGGAAGATCATCAATGGCCATCTAGGCACAGCATAGCAGGTGTTTTACTGCGTCTATCATGTAGTCCCTTGTTCTGAGAGAGATAGCATCACTATAGTGGAAGGGATCCCACCACCTGCCAGCCAGCCAAGGAGGGCCTCCGACTGACCAAGCTCCAGGGCGAGAGAGGACCCTGCAACTGTAGACCGAAGTCAATACCCCAGGCATGAGAGGAGAGAAGAGCTAGACTCCCCTAGGCCAAGGCCGAAGCCAGAAGTGGGCGGGAGGGTGGAGAATGTTTCGCGAGGAGACAAATAACTTACGATAGAAACTGTGGTGTTGAGTTTTCAATCGCCGGAGGTGTAGCAGAGACGGAGGATGTGTTTAATGCTAGGGATTTTGTTTTTTGTTTGACTCATTAATTATTTGTTTAGGGTACAAAAAACATAGGGAGCGCTAGCTATGACGACAAAAAACCTATATCCCTCCTCTCACCACAGGAACAAGCCAACCCCCCAAGCCCCTCTGGTATGGAGCCAACCGCACATCTTGCCTCAAAGAAAAGAAACTCAAGCCCAGCTAGATGGATGAACAAGGAAATCCTAACTAAGAAGAATGCAGGAAGGGCCAGGAAAACCCGCTGAGAAATCCCAAAAAGAGAAAAGAAAGGTTAGTAGCAAGCCACGTAGGCCCTGAAGGGGGGGTCCACTCATTCAAGTGGCAAGCGATGGACGAAGCGCATTAAGATAAGGGGCTTCCCAGAGGCCCACTCCAAGGAGACAGTGCAATACCATGGAGGGAAGGAGGAGACCAGCCGGCCATGGGTGATAACCGGGGGGAGGGGAAGGTGTAGCAGTAGGGTGCCAGCCGATCCGACCACAGGGAGAGGAGAGCAGTGGGGTAGACCCAAAGACCTTAAACATCGTGTATCGGTAATCACATTCATGTCTGACTAGGCAGCTTCTTAGGGAAACAAGAGAGTGGGGAGATCGACTGTAGCCTGTTGGCTGTTCTCCCTTACTGCAACTGTAGTCCCGCCCATCTGACGATGGTGGTTAAGGGGTTGCCGACCGTGAGAAGGATAAGCGAGGCCAACTCAGGAGGAGGAGAGGAGTCCCTGCCATGCGTGGGGGGAGGAGGAAGGCGGAGAAAGAAAGATCATCAAGGGCCGCCTAGGCAACGCATAGCAGGTGTTTTACCGCATCTCTTATATAGTCCCTTGTTCTGGGAGAGATAGCATCACTATAGTGGAAGGGATCCCACTACCTGCCAGCCAGCCAAGGAGAGCCTCTGAATGACCAACCCCCAAGGAGAGCGAGGGCCCTGCGATGGTAGACCGAAGTAAATATCCCGGACGTGCGAGGAGAGAAGAGGCAGACTCCCCTAGGCCGAGGCGAACGGCAGGAGTAGGCAGGAGAGTGGAGAAAGTTTCGCGATGACACAAAAAACTCAGGATAAAAACCGTGGTGTTGAGTTTTCAATTGCCGGAGGTGTAGCGAAGACGAGTTTAAAACTAAGGATTTTTTTTTTCTCTTTTTTTTTTTTTGTTTAACTCATACATTCTTTGTTAAGGTACAAGAACCTGCATGGAGCGCTAGCTATGGCAAAAACAAAACCTTAATATCAAAAACAACAAAGGGTAATGAAATATCTATCTGCCAGCAATTCCCGCCTGTGAGTAATGCAACCCACTGCGCCTGCTAGGGCGACTAATCGCAAAAGGAAAGACAAGCCTCATCCCACATACAGAAAACATAAAACATGAAAAGTCAACTAAAGTTGAAAAAGATAACAGAAAGAACCACCCCTTCAATCTGAAACAAGGTTGGTGCCGGGCAACGCCCGTTTCCCGCCCATAGCGGGGGCGGGCCTGCAGTGCCCAGTCCTGAGAAAGGAGGGACCGAGTAGCAGCTTTCAGGAGGTAGTACTTCTGAGAGGAGGAGAGATTGTTGTTCGTCCCGGGGACTAGGTGGCTGTTCAGGCCCAGAAGAGTTCACTTGATGGCGATTCAAGCGACGGAGTGAGATATGCCATCAATAGCCTGATGGGACCTTACGGCGGGAGAGGGTCTGGGGGTCTTCCAGAGCAGGGGGTAGGCGTTCCCCTTCAGACCAGTGGACAGGGCCCGGTTGGAGTCCGGGGCCCTTGTTGCCGATGCTAAGGGACAGGATAAGGGGAGCCTGGCTATAGCCGGGTTTATCTCAGGTGGGGAACAGGCCATCCTCAAGGTCCCCCTTTGGCGCTTATGGGGAAGAAGGACTACCAGAGGGGGGATGCTGGCCTCACAGTGGAGGATCGAGGTAGGGGTAGAGTGGAAGCAGTTGGTCACCCATCGGAGGACCCGGTTCCACCAGACCTCTATCTTGTACAGTACAGAAGCGTTGGGTACCAGAAGATCGGCCTCGCAGGAGAGGATGGGGAGGATGAGCCCCACAGCGAGCCTCCGATTGAGATAAGGAGGCAGGCCTTTGCCGGGGGGAGAGAGTTGTCTTACGATAGCAAAAGCCCCCTGGGCAAGCGCCAAACGTTTTGCGAAGTGAGGAGAGGTCTCCAGGCTAGGGGTAAAGCAGTAGCCGAGCCAGCGAACTAGCCCGGCGGGGTGGAAGAGGGTACCATCCAGGGCGACTGGGGTGTAGCAACGAGCCCCATGGTTCCTTGAGGTCCTCCATGTTCAAATGTGTACGGTATGGCACTATCTTAATAACTTTATACGAAAATACGACACAGTAGAAGGAGTATACTGCGGGCGCGCTAAGCAAGGAGGAGTTTTGTATGAAGGTAGATTGGTAGTAGTTCTTGTCCTTAATTCTCTTAAGCGAGATGGGTGTTAACCCCTATTTATACAGGTGCGCATCCCTCGCGTAACTAAGAGGAAATATAAGCGAAAACATAAGTATCGACGTGTTTGACCGTAACATAAGTAGGAAAAACATAAGTGCGAACGTGTTTGACCCTAAAGAACTGCCATGGAAATCCCATAAAACATGCGTAAATCTAAGGTGGTGTGAACGGATAATTAAAACATAATTGTAAATCAAATAACCGATGACCGTGCTTGATGATGCATAAAATGTAAGAAATAAAGCTGAACACCAGATAAGAAAAGCACGCCATAATCCCCTTATCGTATCATGAAATATCAATGAAATATACGTAATACATACTCCGCTGTAGTAATGTCCGTGAACTAGAAATAATACTAAGTAGAGGAATATACGATATTGTCAAGGAGAATATACATATGAAACGAATTAGAAAATTCAACACTTCCCCTCATTATCTACAGCCCAAAGGTCCTATTAACCGTTCGTGTGCCGGTTTCTCTAAGATTTTTGTGCAGATGTCGGCAAGGTTATCGGAGGAGGCAACCTTCAGGAGCGTGAACGAGTCATTATCGATTTCTTCCCGTATTTTGTGGTAGTGTATATCAATGTGTTTCGTTCGGTCGTTTAACTGATGGTTTCTCGCGAGAAAGTTTGCGCCGGTATTATCTGCATGTAAAGCGATCGGTAAGTCGAGACGGATATCTTTGAGACGCTTTCGGAACCATTGGATTTGTCTTGCGGCAAGTGACATTGCGACGTATTCGGCTTCGGTTGTTGATAGTACGACCAAGGCTTGTTTCTTCGAGCGCCATGAGATGCATGCACCGTTGAGGAGTACAATGTATCCCGAAAAAGAACGGCGGGTATCGAGGCAAGCGGCGAAGTCAGCGTCAACGTAGGTATCGATAGTGTTTGTCGCGTTGTAAGGGTAGAAGAGTCCAATGTTTTTTGTTCCGTTAACATATCGAAGGACGTGTTTAGCGGCCTTGAGGTGTTGTTCGGTAGGGCAAGCAGAAAATTGAGAGAGGAAAGAAATGGTGTATGCTAGATCAGGTCTTGTACCAGTAGTCAGATACATAAGTGATCCTATCATCGATTGGTAAATGGAGGGGTCTAGAATGGGTGTGTCTTCGGTCTCTTTCGTAAGTTGAATGCCTTTCGGTAAGGGTGTAGAAACGCTGTTAGAGTTTTCCATTGAGAATCATTTGAGGACTGACTTGATGTATTGCTCTTGGGTAAGATGTAGCCCGTCTGGTGCATATGCGATGTGCAAGCCGAGTAAGAATGTGGCTTCCCCTAGGTCTGTAATCTTGAATGCCGTTTTCAGGTCTTCTATGAGAGATGTAGCTTCTGGGGTGTCGGCTGCGTGGATAGCGATGTCGTCAACGTAAATCGTAACGTAGATGTCGTGTTTATCGTGAACAAACATGCATGGGTCAAGGGCTGATGTCGTAAATCCTCTGGAGGTCAAGAATCTGGCAAAGAGAGCATACCATTCGTTTGCAGATTGCTTAAGTCCATAGAGACATCGGTTAAGTTTCCATACCTTGCCTTCGTCACCAAACCCAGGTAATGGTCGCATGTAAACTTCTTCTTTCAATTCGCCGTACAGGAAAGCGGATTTAACATCGAATTGTCGCGGTCGCTATTTGTTTTTAGCGCATATTGCGAGGAGGAAGTGGAGAGATTCGTAACGTATGACGGGGGCAAAGGTTTCTTCAAAGTCGAAGCCAGGGATTTGTCCAAATCCTTTAGCGACAGCTCTTGCTCGATACCTTTCTAGTGTGCCGTCAGCGTTCCTTTTAACTCTGTAGACCCACTTACTTTCGATTATTTTCCGTCCAATCGGTTTATCGACAACATCAAAGGTTCCACTCTTCTCGAGCGCCAGAATTTCATAGTCCATAGCCGAGGTCCACTGGTCACGGTAGGGGCTGTTTATAGATTGGTGATAAGTGGTAGGATCCTCGTCAGGCATTTCGGTAGCATTTCTGCCATATCGAACTGGTGGTCTTGAAACTCGTCCAGACCGAGTCCTTGTTCCTTCTGCGGGTTCCGGAGGTTGTTCTGGTTCATCTGCAGGTGGTTCCGGAGTTGGAGAAGGGGGTGCAGGATTCTCGTAGTCTTCTGGATGTTCTGGTGGTGGAGGTGGATGTACTTCAACGTCTGGTAGTGGTAAAGGTTGGTCGTCATCTTCCTTTTCTTGAGGCTTGTCACGAGGCTGCGAGGCAGTTTGGAGGGAAGCGTAACGGTCGCAAAGGTCTCCGGTGCATGGGTTAGTTGTTTTGGATCCGACGGTCCAGTTGGGTTAAGCGGTATTATTGTCTTGGTTGTCCAATGGACTTGTCTGGTTTCGGAGATCTGATGTTGCGATGGTATATATATCCGGTATATTTTGTCGGAGGAGGTATAACCGACAAGGTATCCTTCCAAGGCCCGGGGCTGTAGCTTCGTTCCAGGTTTTCTTTTTTCCTCTGGTATATGGACGTAGCATTTGGTCCCGTATGGACGCAAGTGGTTGATCAACGGCTTTGTTTTGTAGATAGCTTCATAGGGCGTTGAGCTTCCTATGGCTCGGTTAGGGAGTCTGTTCCTAAGGTAGACGGCGGTGGAGACTGCTTCTGCCCAAAGGCTAAGGGTAAGTCCAGTCAACATAGAACGTGTCGATGTGATGATGGTATGGTTGTACCGTTCAGCAACACCATTGGATTCATGTGAGTAAGGAGGGGTCTTATCATGCACAATACCATGCTTCTGAAAAAGGGTAAGCATCTTGTCATTGATGTACTCTCCTCCGTTGTCAGTACGGAATCTTTTGATGGCGGTGGAGTCCTGGGTTGTTCTTTCCTTGATGAACTGTTCGAACACTTTTACCGTGTCGGACTTCGCTTTTATGGTGTATATCCATGCATAGCGTGTATTGTCATCGATGAAGGTAACATAGTACCAGGAGTTGCCAAAGGATGGTTTCGAGAATCGTCCGCTAAGGTCGGAGTGAATTAGCTCGAAGGGTGTATCGCATCGTTTCTCACTTGATTTGGGCTTTGACTTAGTTGACTTGGAGGTGATGCAGGTTTCGCATTGCCAGTCTTTTGGAACGGTAGGAATAGCGGGAGAG